>JAMKCH010082190.1:0-53632 GCA_023653785.1 Ophioderma brevispina | reverse complement strand
TAAAACAATTTTACACCAATAATGTCCATATATAGCCACAAGTAATAAGGGGCCCAAGTCGAAATCTGTTTGCTTTGTCGTTTTCAGCCTTTTGGGTAAATCCGCGCGGATAATTGACAATATAAAGGGAAATTGGTTGCATTTTGAATATAGGCGACTTAAATAATTTTTGTCCAACTTAATTTGAATATTTGCTTTTAGACGTTTGTTTGTTTGTTCGTTTGTTTTTTCTTCCTTTATACTGGGTTCCATATTCAGAGGGAAAATTAAGTATCCCTTGTTGCTACCATCTGGCCAGTCAAGTTCTTAATTGAATAACCCTAAAACAGTTTGTTGTTGGTAAATCAAGATTTTGTAAATTTAAATGACTCCGAAATAGTGAGCACCAGGGGCTTAGGTGCCAACAAATGAAACCAGAAATCATCAGAGTTGTGATATAAATTTCTCTTTAAATTGGGTCTACTCGACCACCCCTATTTATGCATTAATTTATAACATTACATATTTATGTTAGGTGCCAATTTCTCGATTATAGTATAATAAATTTTACTATTACAAACAAATATCTTTTGACTGAAAATGACGGGTAGGGTTTAAAGTGGGGGGTATATGCGACCCCTAAGCAAGATCATAATTTTCAAGAATTTTATTTTATCTTTAATAACTTTTCCATTATCAATTGATAGTTTCGGTTAATGGGTAGCTACAGAATAAAAAGATATTCATTCATCTCTAACCAAATTAAAATATAGCTTTCATTTTGTGGCCACCCAAAGGGTCCATATTGCCAATGTCGGCTCTTATATGAACACCTTCGTATTGGCAATAGGGGCGGGACAATATGGACCCCCTATGGTCCATATTGCCCCGTCCCCTAAGTTTCTACATGGGGATATAGGTGTCCATATTACCCCCAGATCAAACATACACAATGTAATTGATGTGAGATAGGAATTTGATACATGTTTGATACATGATTAAAGTCAGTAATCCATGTTTGCCATGGTAACAACCTCCCAAACGAGGCTCAGAGAAAATACGGGTATTAAAATGTCAAAGGCATAAATAAGGAAAACGTGTTGAAATTTTAAATTTAAAAATTCGTTCAGGAAACTCCCCATTAATAACAAATTATCAGTTGTTGAATTGATGCTTCTTTTAAAGCGACCCTAGAAGGGTCACTCATACCATCCCAGTTCAAAGTTATTAAAGGGGGTCATAATGGGCCCCTGGGGTCCTATTACACCCAACTTTACCCTATATAGTTTCATCGCAATACATAGGCGGAGAAAGCGGGGGGTGCTGCATGGGGTCGTGGAGGTTCTCTTCTAAAGCTAACGACCGCCTCTGTTCCTAAAATTGATGAAGAGAGCAATGTGACCGGTTAACTGCACCTTTACACGCCATTGACGGGGCGATCCAATATCTTAAGTAAATAAAAGTGTTTTTTTTCCGATTGAGGCATATGCCTTTACTGCAATAAAATTTATGTAATAATATGTATTTGCATAATTGACCATATCTACACACTTCAGCATATGTAATCACTGCAAGAAATTATGCATAATAATATGTATTAGACATAATTCGATACCAGATCTACACACCGGCCTACGTATGTACATTTGTGAAATAACAGTTTAGTTATTAAGCAATTTCCGAGGCCTATAGCTACCATTTTGACAACTTCACTGCAACCGGAAGGTTTAGTTTTGTCACAGTTTTTTAAGCGCCTAGACAGCAAAATCAAAAATACATTTTTTTTGGCAAAAGGTGGGCATTTACTAGCCCAATGCTCTATAAATACAACAAAAAGCATTTGAAATCAGCATCGTTTTCTCCATCTCTAAAATCAGAGCAATGAAAATTGATACCGTGAAACGCCTCGTTAACGTGTTTTAAACACATGACAACGGAATTGCGATGGCGGACGTCATGTTAAGGACGTGTGATTTAGAATATTAACATCTGGGGCCCGTTTCACAAAGACTACGATCAATTGTAGGTTTGATTTATCAAGCGTTAACTCGATCAAGCGTAAGTTTGAAACTTGTTGTAAGTTCAAATTACGTTGATCGAGTTACGCTCGATTACAATCGATCGTAAATCGTTGTGAAACGGGCCCCTGAACACCTAAATGTTGCAGGAATTAAATGCTTAGGCATGTCTCAAAAAGTGAGGGACCAAAATAGTGTTTAGATACGTGTTCAGACCCAGAACACATGGATTTAGTGTTGTAAACACATGAATATGAAAAATATTAGACGAAACTCAGTTTCCCTATTTTTAGATTTACGTGAATCGCATACTGATCATCCTGAAACATAGACCTATAGCACCATTCTATTCCTACGCAATCCTGATAATGTGATATTGTATCTGCGTAATAGCGCTATTGAAAAAGACGTTTTAGATTATTGAGTATTACGTTTAATCTGGACCAAAACACACAACAATATTTTTCAAATTTTACTCAACATTAGGCTAGTGTTAGGAAATGGTGTTTGCCGTTAACTTCTTTGTCGCAATAATAATTAAAGTTTGATGTTTAAGGTGCCCCACCCGATTACAACATCAATTTTCTGTGTTTTATACGGAAAAGCCAAATCACCAACATATCTTGCATTCAAAAATTTAATTTGAATCCGACACACCATTTTAACGCGAGGAGTATAACTGTGAATATATTAAAGAGTAAATGAATATTACAATTAATTTTACCGTGAACAAGCGATATTATTGCTTGTAGCATTATATGGGGTAGAGTTCAACCAAAATAGGTTGCAGGGGAAATGAGAATACAAGGTTTTTATTTAAAAGCGAAATCTTGGATTTGATGGGGTAAGTGGTTGGGGTCGAGGCTGAGGCATCGGGTGTGTACCCCTTTAAGATTCCTATTCCTGTTATAGCAAGTCTTATTGTCCGTGCCCCGCGGGCCCCAAACGTCCGGTTGAAGAATATACGGAGCATGTTTCCTTATCTTTTCGGCAGATTCCCCCCATTTCAAAGATTTTACTCCCTTTCCACCTCTTCCTCTAAGAAAAAAGGCTACAGAGTCTCTAAAACTTGTCCCTCTTGGGAACCTTTTGTGGCCGGTTCTCAAAGTTTCTAAGAACCGTTTTTTGAGGGTTCCATTCTTGGAGGTCCATAAAGAGGACAAAAAAAGGTTCTAAGGGCGCATTTTTGTTTAGTTGTGTACGAGTACTTTAACAATTGTTTGCTTGGTTTGATGTTTGTTGCCCTTTGGTATATTATTTCCTATCATTCGTCATGATGATACTAATATTCTTGGACAAATGTTTCATTTTGAAAGGCATCATTGAATCCTTGAAACTAGAATTTCATTGTCAGATCACGATGAAATATTTCTATAAACTGTTAATCTTAATATAGGCCTACTGCTACATATATGGTAGCTAGTGTTTTTTATTATAGTTGATGGTTTGAAGCAATACTTGTTTCATAACACATACAAGAAACATTAATTCGGTAGCCAGGATTTTTCAGGCGATGGGGGATTGAGCAGAGTGGATTTTTGCAAAAATGTGAATCTTTTGTGGTGGTGGGTTGGGAGGTTGGGCCAAACTGGACTTTTGCCATAAACAAACGGCCTGATTTTTAACAAAATCTCATTGAAATCCGGATTTACTTGCTCAATACGATTGCAAACAGCATGTTATGACCTTTTATAAACTTTGGGATATGTGGGGAGTTTCGGACACTTCTATCGCCGTCCTCCAAAGGTCCCGCTTTGATCTTATTCATTCTCCCGCTGCAAAATAGTAATTTTTATAGCGAACAAACCAGTTGGTTGACGAATCCATTTAAACGAACTTCTTTTTCGTTCGCGGGCGGCTTCTCCCCCCTACCAGAAACATAACCTGAAATACACCCAAATTTGGGTTTTGATGTATGGGATTCTGCGTCACAGCCGACCGGAAACCCTAATGTTTCGGGTCAACACTGCGGACCGATCAATAAGGGAACCAATGCGTGGTTGGTTTGCCTCGCAGATCGGTAAAAAGGCAGATTTTGGGGTTTGGGGGTTTCATGCAACTCTGAGAAATAAAGCATTTTCTCGGCCGAAATTCAACCAAAAACACTTCAAAAATTTGAAAATTTTGGATTAATAGGTCCAGATGTAATACATATCATCAAAAGAGAATGTACAATATAAATGTATGTATTAACACTTTTATAAGAAAAATAGGATCTAAAATCACAAAAATAATGTAAAAAAATCTGAAATATCGACTTGTTACTAATTATATCAAGAGATTATGTCAGTTTTCTACTATTATAGTGGTAGATTAATTGGCTAAATTATTAAAAAGAAAAGAATCGATAGCTCTTTAATTGTAAAGATATAGATATTTTTCTACAAATAGTTGCAAACCTAATTTCGTATGCATATGTATGAAAATTAGGCCTATATCTATTGTTCGACATGAGCAAATTATTGCAGATTTCAATTCCAATAACTGCAAACACTATATTTTCAATATAACAACAAAATTTTATTGTTGTGGGCATATTGGCGCGCTTTTTTGTTAAATAAGCCTATTTTCAGGGTTCGGCCCGCCTCTTACATATAATGTTAGTAAACCTGAGTCTCTGCCCTCTTCTGCAGCTAGCAAAAGGCGGATAAAAATGACTGTTGCTCAATCGAGTGTACAGCACAGTGTAACGACGTGCGTAGTATTGGAAGGATGAAGGCTTAGTTCGTGGGTTAGGGTTACACTCACGTTTGGGGGATGATCTCTCTATACAAGGGATTGGAAACCTGAGGCTTCGTACTTGAGGCCTGGACGGCCATATTGGTAATCCAAAAAGAGCCCAAGGCAGGTGTGTTAAGAGCCGGTCATTACACAAAAAAATGTGTTTCCCATTGAAATGGGGGATAACGATATAGGAGTACAGAATCAACCAATTCAGTGAGTGAGCTCATTGTATTTAAAGTTGCGCGCGGAATAGGGGATTTTTTTTAGGATGGCTGTCTCTAAAACGGCAAAAAAAAGAAGATATACAAACTTCTGTTACAAACAGGTGTCTCTGGAATGCAATTGTGCGGGTCTTTAGACCAAAATTTCCCGTCGGGTTCTTGCTTCCTTCATCTAATATACCATTGCTGTTGTGTAGCAAACTTATAGAGATCAGTGGTTTGGGGTTGTTTGTCTCCCAAAATGGCATGTGGCCAGTCAGGTTACAACAATACCAGAATCCGAATTCTTGACACGCAATGAAACCACGATTAGCTTGAATGTTTCTTTGATTGTACCTGCATATATATTTGCTAAGAAATAGAAGGTAGCACAAGGTTAGGGATATCTAATGTAAGCAAACATCAGATTTATAATCTTTAATTTAGCCCTAAACCTAGACATTACCTCAACTAACCTCAACCATAAAGATTCGTTCATACTTTTGCTTCTGGCGTTGCAGTGATTTGAGTTACCTGGACTGAAGTTCTCCCAAAATATTGCCATCGCGGTGGTACTGCAATAAAGTTAAATTTATTCATAGAAACTGGATTTGCAGTTGAGTTGCCTTTGAGTTGCAGCAGAAAGTGATCGAGATGTCGCAACGCAAAAGCACCGTTGCAGCGCTTTTGGAAAGGAACTTTTAACATACCCTAAACCTTAAAATCTAGCCTGGTTTTGTAATTCATACGACATGAAAAAGAACCGAAAGAATAGACAAATGTACCAATATGATGTTTGAATGTTTTGTAATCTAACTTTGTATAAGAGAAACTAAAAATACAGCAGAAGTAAAACTGATGATTGATACTTACTTTCTGCAATGTTGTCATGTAGATTTCAACCATTCTTGTCGGTTGGGGCACTTTTATTACAGCTCTCTCTCAACCAAGCGGCTGCGAGGTATACTGGGAAGGTCGAAAGTACGGAAGAGTGGAGTGATATGCGGAACAGATGAGGTTGTTGGAGATCGAAAGGGGTCACCTATAAAACAGTTTAAACCTTAGTACCATGAATACAAAACAGATTAAAAATTTTAAACAATGCGCGGTCAATTTTAACAAATCACAATATTTGATTCGCAGATTATGGTATGCACTAGCTGAGGGCACACGAACGAAATATTTAACAGACTGAATAGGGAGCCTCATATCCCTCTGGTATATTAGTCACAAGTTTCCCTTATACTTGAGCTGTGAACGCGATTACAATCATTTTAAAGATTTTCAAGCTATTTATAAAGGTGAGTTATTTTTTTTTGTCCAAGTCAACACCATTGCGGATTTTTTAACCAATGCCTTTGCACTTAAAGGGACACTGTAAACAACAGGAAACATGCTGTACACCGCTTACATATTATTAGGTCATTTGATTACCTATATCAATAGTAAGTGCTTCTTTTGGAAGTGAACGCTATTCTGTATTTTCCAGAATGCTTACTATGAAGATTTGTCTTTAAAGTTATGAGAAAACGTATATGCAGGAATGTGACAAATGTTAGTTGCTACAGTTCATTTTCGCTTTATTGTAATAGCGTGGATATGGACCACTACACTTGGCCGAGAAAGAAACGGCAACATTGATACTTGCCGTCTTCTCCTCAGTTATAAATGGATGTGAATAAGAAGACCCAAGCAAGTATGTGTTATCACAATACAATAATTTTGACAAACACTTAATTTGCCAATTAATCGGTATATATTAAAAGTTTTGAAATGGAATGTTTAAATTGTAGTATTGCAAAGAACTCGCGTTCGCGTCAACCAGTGACGTATCCGATACCGTATTTGCTACTTTTTTTGAAAAATTTCCAATACGAGTTGATATAAGATGGGATCGATTAAGCCCAAAGTAATTGTGTCGAGCTATGAGTTGCAAAAATATTTTAAACTCATAGCGAGACAATTAATATTGGGCGCGTAAATCATCCAATTTTATCATGTTTTGGATCCGATATTTTCCCACACTTGGACTCCCCAAAACATGAATGTTTTATCAACCATCATGTATATAGATGCCTCGATTTTCATTGGATAATCTCCTCAATTTACGGACTAGGTATATTCCGTATCACCCCCTCGGACCGCGCGTCTAAGGTCCCGATAATGTCAGGTAGGAACTGCGGAGCGGGACATGCATCATGACAACAAAAATCCGAAAATTCGCACTTTCATTTTGACGTAAAACACATGCTGTTTAATTTGGCGATTGTTGGCAATGTTGAACCTCCCTCGAAGTTGGAACAAGATTTCAGCATAATAGTCTCAATTACAATCGGACGACTGTTAAAATGGGTCAATAATTTGTTTGTGAATCAGGAAAAAGATGATTTTGAGGGCAGTTTATTTTCAAGATCTTTGTCGCTGAAAAAGTCGTCACCTTGCACTCATGTAAACTCCAATATGCCTACAGTCAACTTACCGTTAAAGTATTGTTTGTTTGTGAATACCCTTATAATTTTATTAAGGCCCATATGTTGTGCTTATTCTATTCTGCTTGGGTATGATAAAATCGTTATTATGAGGTTTGAGGGGACACGGTTATGTCTAGTCTCGGATTCTGTATCTGGCTCGGGCGGTGCACTCTCCCGATAAGAATAGATATCAGCCGTATAACCCACTAGTATATACAAAGTCCCCAACTTCAAACCTTCAAAAGGGCTAATTAGTAAGATATTAGGAAGAAGGAAACACAATGTTGAAGGATTTCCCAAAGCGGCCTCAAATGTCTTTAGATGAACTTTGACTGTTATCATTTATTTCCCTACGTTCCTAAGGAGCATCTGAGGAACATGCGTGAAACAATAATCCCTTAGTGTGCAAGAAGAACATTAAGTGTTTTTAACACAATGACTTCAAATGACCTAAATGGTACTGCTAAACAAAATGGCCATTGCATGTAACTTTGTATTGAAAAAAAATCATGCCTGTCCGTCCCCAAAAAAGCATTTTAAAAAGTTGACAGATAATCAGATCACAAAATAAAGAATACATCCCCATAAGATTAGCTCGCCAGCTTGCATCCGTTGAGATTAAAAAAAACACAGTAAACCCTTATCAAAATAATAAAATAATAATTTACGTATTTTACCTTGTGAGTATTAATTAACGGAACGAGGCCATAGAACTTTTTAGCAAAGGGTGGCCGTAGCGAAAACTGAAAGTCGTTTTCTCACCATTTCTAGGTATAACAAAGTTAAGTCCGCCTTAGGGTACATAGCGGAATACTTATAATATTATTAGAATAAATGATACTTGCATTCGTTATGGGTTGTTGGTTAGACAAAAGATCATCACCTCTTTATTTTGCTTTCAGTTCAAACCGGCATGCGGGTCAGGTAAAAATGGGTATTTCTTAATAATTAATTTAATTGTGATCAATACCGCAAAAGGACGGATCAACAGCACTGCATATTGTATTCCAAGCTCTCACGGAGGAAGCATTAGAATTGTGCATGCAAGCTTTCTACTTGACAAACAACGCCAAAATCAACGAAACGAACCACGTAAGTTAGAGGAGGGGGCTATGTTCTCCACAGAGTGATTTTATGAAGTTCATGTTAATTGTTGGAAACACATTAATGTATTCTAATGGGATATGACTATTTCAGAAAAACGATTATTGTGAGCATTTTTTCGCATGAACTTAGTGACCTTGACATGAGGTCAAAGGTCAAAGCGGACACACATCGTCCAAAGTATTGCGACCCTTGGTCAAAAATGTGGCCAAATTTCAAAGGAATATTGTAAATGATATTTATTTTGTTACTTAGCTTTTGTTTTGTGTTAATGAAAATAGGCTAATAGAGGACAATAATATGCATAAATTTCTGTTATTGGACCCGGTCCTGCTCCAAGTAACGTGAGGCCTCTGGGTTTGCAATGTATAGTGAACCCTATATACAACCCCCATTATACCGGGCTATAATGCCCATGGCTAAGTAACATCAAGTGTTTTATGAAAAATTTGCAAGAGGAAAAATGGTGGATGAAGTCTAGATATACAAAATCCATGGAAATGATTAATTGTTGATTGATTATCCCATAACGGGAAACAACCACGAGTGAACTACAAAGAAAAGTTAGTTATAATATTATAGTATATTTCAATCTCAGTATTATTCTTTCCATCCAGAAGCACGTAGGAAAACCCGGAAAAAAGAAAAGGGGTTATGGTATTTTTTCAGGAGTGTGACGTGAAAAACGGTAGCAAAAACACTGAAATCTGGAAAAAAAGGGGGAATTTTCATACTTGAACCGGGACTGAACTTACATTAGGGTACGATTTGGAAATGTCGAGTTGTATCGTATTCGGCTCAATTTGTGTAAATGAGCGATTTCAGTATGCCTAGCAATAAAAACTTTTCTACTGCTAGGGGTTAACAAATGTCTGCTATAATTAGAATTGACGGATTTTCTAATTGTTACTAACATAGGATGGAAATACGGCACTTCATCTAGCTTGCCAATGTCCGCTTGCAAACATCGTCACTTCTTCCAACTGCTTTATTTATTTGATTGAAAACGGAGCCGATGTTACGATGAATAATAAGGCAAGTTACTGTTGTTAGGACTAGATCAGCGATTTGATGAATGAATTCATATAGGGGTACACATCAGAATACCATCTAAAGTTTGGGAAAGAAGGTTTGAAGTGTTATCTATAGTTTCAAGGTGGTGGATCAGAATTTTTGGGGTCCAACCTCTGGGAAATGGGGGGAACTTTGTAAAATAAGGGGGTTTTAAATTAAAATTAGTAAACAAGGGGTAAGTAAATTTTGAAAATCAAGTCCATAATTGTTTTAAAGTTATACCAATGTAGTTGTTTTCATTATAGGATTTTTAAAAAAGGTATAGTTTGTCTAGGTCCGACCTTTATAAAGGTACCAGACTATTAAGGTTCAAGGTCACCCTGGGTATAAAACGTTACCCATTGCTCCGATTTCGTTGAACTGGTGTCAAAGTGTTCGTCTCATTATAAATACAATGTGTGGCATTTGTGGTTTCGTAATTCATGGGCAACCACAAAAATGCTAACAAGGCGTTACAGGGGTGTCTTATAGGGGTCACCAAAACTTGACCTCAAATTGTATACAGCTGTCACCTATAAGAATTGATATGAATTTTCTGCTTCAGTATGACCAGTAGGCATAATTTGACACCGGTTTCAACCAAATCTGAGCATGGAACTTTACCCCCTTATTTTTACATAAGTCCCCACACTTTCCCAGAGGTTGGACCCAAAAAAGTCTGATTTTAAGCACCTCCAACTATATAAAAACATCTTCAAACCTTCTTTCCCCAAAATTCTAGAATGGGATTTATCGTTTATACCCCTACATCCGTTTTGGTGCAAGGGTATCGTTGCGAAAGAAGTAGAGGCAACATATTCAAACACATAGCCCTAGTTGGAATTCTTTCAAAACATTGGCGCCGATAATGGTTTGCTTTTCTTTATTGTTTGAAATACAAAGACATCCACTGATTGGAGGCCAACCTTTTTTCAAGGAGGGCGTGCCATTTGGACCCCTGGGCAGTGGGACCCTAATAAATTTCAGCAGGAGCGATCAGTCCTGATCCAAGTATTCTCTACATGACTTCACCCTTTTCAAGGAAACATCTGCGATTTGATTCTTTTGTCTAGTATTTTGTTCCTGCTTAAATTATTGGTCGAGATCTAATTGTTTGATTCAATATGTATATGGGACAAATTTGAGATTTGTCTAAGGTGCTCAATTTAATATTCAGGTCATTAAAAAATATTTGATTTCTTCATTGTTAGGCTGGACAAACACCGCTAAATTTACTACCGATTGGTGGGTCTAACGCAGAGAGAACTATCCAGCATGCTGTACAGGTAACCAACGCTCTCTTTAGGGAGTGGGGAAAATAGTGCTAAACACATTCGACGCAATCACAGATTTCAATGTACACTATCAGTGAATAGAATACATGCGTTGTTTTGTGAAAGAGTTTGAAGAGCTTAAGAATTAAACTTGTTCAGAAACTACAGACAAAATAATGTTTGGATTGATGTTCAAACTCTAAATATACAATATGCAATGACTGTTATAGCATTTTGTGTTTATTTTTATCGTCTACCCAAGTGGGGCAGTGGTGTAGGCCTACATAAGTGATGTAAATGAAAGTAATTCCTTGAGTGATAAAGGGGTATCTTTCTGCACTGTATAGAATCTTGCGCCCTTAACATGAACGCATCCGTATTCTAACTAGTAACCATTTAAAAATATTCGCCTTTCATCAATTATTGTTTTGGAATAGAGAGGAAAGTACAACGACTTGATGAAGACAGGAAAGAAACCGGTCGACATTGTGAAACTATTCCTATGTGGTGCTCCGGCTGCCGGAAAGACAACCATTAAAAATTCGCTCACGAAGGTAGGGCTATAATAAACTGTAAGTTGGCGATTAAAAACAGGAAAGAAACTGGTTGGCATTGTGAAACTATTTCTTTGTTTGGACAATTTTCAAACATTCGGCATGCATATAGGCCTACGTGTTTCCACTTTTCAAACAAGTCGCCCATCTTAAAAAACACGCACACAAGAGCGTATCACATGTGTTATTTGTAACTGTTTATGTACAATCTGTAATCTGCGTATTCATTTCACATTTTAACATTGTATATCTTTTAAGAAACAAATTTTAAATTTTAGTTTGATTTTACTTGAAGGATTTAGCGGATACATCATCTAAAGGCGCATCAGACACTTGTGATTACGTCGCTACCCGGGGGATAGACATCAGCAAAGAAACGATAGGAAACGCCGGAACCTTTCGCATTTGGGACTGTGCAGGGCACGTGGAATTCCACGTGTCCCACACCATGTTCCTAGGCGTTGAACACTCCATATTTGTTGTGGTGTACAACCTGGTCAAGGAAGGGCATATGAAAGATGTAAGAAATTTCATCAATATGTTATAAATAACTTTTACTCTAAGTAATAGCAACTATGAATAACTTTTACTGTAAGTAATAGCAACTATTTCCCTGAAGCTTATAGGTATTTTAATATATTGAAATTATTTGTAATATTTATTTTTATTAGCTCAAGTACTGGCTCTGCTTCCTGAAATCTGGACATTCTTCTGGGCGTCCAAAACCGTTCATAGTCATTGTTGCCTCACATTTGGATGAAGTTCAGGATGCTGCACAAGGCATGTAGAGACATTTAAATTAAATCTAGTAACGCAAAGCACGACAAGCGTGTCTTTAACATTTTCCAAGAACATAATTATACACGGATATCTTTGATTGCAGGTTTACAAATGGCGCAAGAAAACTTGAAGGAGGTTTGTCAACTATTCGCAGAGTCTCTGGATATCGCTGATGTCACCATAACCTTAGATGGACGCGTAGCATCTGATGAAGGGTTCAGAGTTTTGAAAGATATACTAGAACACAAAGGCGCAATTATTCGGGTAATCATTAATATTAAAGCAATAGGTCTTAACTTAGCCTTTGTTTTCAAATTCTTTTTCGATGTGCCTATTGGTCCAAGTTGGGAAGTTGGGAGTTGACTGTTCTAAACGCCACACCTACTTGATTGTTCGCACTACAAGAATAATTCCAATTAAGAGCTAACACACATAAACATTGAAATAATACAAAAAATTTGGGTTTGACAAATTTTGAGGGCACTCTTTTGTCTGTTTCTTTGATAAAACACTAACAAAATTATGTGCATCCAAAATAGAGCGCGTACAAATGTAATTCTTTTTTTGGAGCACACTACTTCGTAGTCTTTATATTGATTGTATCATGTACATTGCATTTAGAAAATTATTCAGCAAAGATTCAATTTGAAGGTGGTTATTGTTCTTAACCTCTAAAAATGGTGTCTGTCCGTGTGGTTAACTGTGTAGTTACAAGCTAGAAAACACAAAACCACAACCTGGTCTGGATTGTACCATGCACGGCCTCTCTATGGTGAAAAAAATACTGTTGGACTACAAGGTAGTCTAGATTTGTGGTGAACATTTTGAGTTGGATGCTTCAAGAATGTTCTTCATATAGCCCGAATATTTGTTCTTTACAACACTCGCACTTTGACATTTTGTTATGAATGCAAATATGATTTGCAAGGACTTGCCTTTTTATTTCTACATTAATAACCCAATTTAGCATTAACAATGATAAACGTTCACTGCCAAATTTCGTGGGGGATTCCCCGCGAGCGTGAATTCTTAGAACAAAGAGAAACTCTTGCGAAGCTGAGAATCGTCGAACAAACGCGGGTATCAATGCAAGGCTCGTAATGCATTATGAGGAATATTAAATTGTTAATTACCCGATTTAGTGGGGGACTGTAGTGTACAGATCTCATGTGAGTGTGCAAATCTGGATAAAACTGTGAATTTTGGTACACATGTACTTTATGCATTGATAATAAAAAAAAATTGATGGAAGCACTTGCCACACCCCTTTCATGGCCCCCAGCTTGGAGTTCAAGGTACACAGGGATAACAAATTTAAAATGTTCAGATTGTGTTGAAAAGCACACCATGATATTTGTCTGGTTACAAGGATTCCATAAAGGTATAGTTTATACTACCTATGGCTTATAGTTTGGGGATTGTGAGGTAAAACTGTAAAAATGGTGAAAAAGTCAATTTTGGTTTGTACAGGGGTCAAAAATTAAAAGTTGCTCCAATTTTTGTAAAACGTGGTTCAAGTTGTTGGTTCAGCTCATAGAATGAAATATAGGAATAGTTTTGACCATCTTAAGGGGGTACATGGCGTCAGGTTTGCTTTTTGAGAGATCAATTGTAGTTTTTTCAAATTTCTGAATTCCACACAAAGTCATT
Organism: Ophioderma brevispina; assembly: GCA_023653785.1. NCBI lineage: Eukaryota > Metazoa > Echinodermata > Ophiuroidea > Amphilepidida > Ophiodermatidae > Ophioderma > Ophioderma brevispina. The sequence goes on along the minus strand of JAMKCH010082190.1, from coordinate 39,825 downwards.
TTGCTTTTTATTTGGTAAAAATCGGACCATTTCGTTCAAATGTTATGTTTGACCGAAGTGTACGCATCACACAGAGACTACGATTTTCTTTATGTTTTCGTATTGTATTCCAGCAGCTACTTTACTTTGTTTTTCATTGTTTTCAGCGTATATTTAAGAGAATTACAAAAATACATTCATTTTGGGGCCAAAAGTGAACAATTTACAGATTTGTTTTTATGAAAAAAATAGTATTATTAATAACAAAATTGTCAATATTACTTACTTTAATAATTGATAATTAACAATTAAACGCTTGCTGGCCTTTATTGGCCATAATCTTTTTTCGCCATTTTTTCGAAGGTTGCAAACTTGCCCCCCCCCCCCCCACTTATCTCAAAAAATCGGTTTGACCTATTGACTTCAAATTTGGCACAAAACTAGTGCTACTATGATCCTATGAGAGGATTGTATAAAACCCTTTAGTTTTTGATGCATTGATTTTTTGTATGCCACCAGCCAAAAAGGTGAGAGAAGTGTTGAACGTTGCCATGGCAAACACGGACTATAATTTTGGTAAACGCTCTCATAGGATTACAGATCCTGGCCACAGTAATTGTTAAGAAACAACGATGTTCAAATACTCTCGCAGGGGGAGGGGAGGCAAAATTGGTCATTTGAATGTCTGATTTTCTTGGTGCAGTGAACCTTTGACCTGCTAATAGCATAACCGGAGGTCGATAGATCCGAGCAAATATATTTGGACAGGCTCACATAACCAAAACATTTTGGATATATCACTTTGCTTACTATTCAAAGAATCTATGTGCTGTGATTGCAATAATCCATAATATTTTATGAAAAACGACGCCCTGTCCCCCTTAAGTGTTGTTTAATTAACGAAATGGCGAAGAAAGTCAACAGCTATTGACAGCCTATTGAATTCTAATTGACCTGTGGACTATTTTGTTGGATAACGTGAACACTAAGCAAATAGATATGGCAACTATTCTTTATTTCAATCCCTTAAGGTAGGGAAACAATTTGCACCACATCTTACTTGAATCAAGCACCATTTAACTTTTTGACCCATGTACACCCAAAATTGACTTTTCACTATTTATACAGTTATTTTACCCCATAAACTCCGAAACTATAAAGCCATAGATAGTGTAAAACTATATCTTTTTGGAACCCTTGTAACCAGACAAACGCATGGTTTCTTTTTTCACACAATCGGATCCTATTGGAAAATTTTGACCCTGTCATACCTTGAAATCCCAAGCTGGGGTCCATTACCAATGCCTAAAGTACTTTTGTGCAAAATCACACTTTTATCCGGAAGCGCACACACTCTTTCACTACAGTCCCCCTGCTAATTGCGGATTTTGTCTTTAAACAGGGGACAAGATGATGCCGAAATTTGCAAGATGATTAATCGAACAAGGACACACGTGGTACAATCCCGCACGACCAGTCCTTCATGGCAATGCTTCTACGATCAGTTAAATCTACACAGCTAGAAGTCTTATCCAGGATATATACTTCCTAATTGAAGAGGAGACTGTAAGGACTGTCGCAGCCTACCTAAACGACATGGGAGAGGTATTGTGCATTGTTAAAGGGGAATTCTGATGAAGTAGGGGCTGTGGTGGCGAAGCGCTTTTAGGCACCTTGTAGTTTTAGAAGCCACCATGTTGTAGATTTTTACCCACTCCTAGCCTAGAATTTTGACAACGGTGTATAATATTTCCCATTTTAACTAAGAAAATTCCTAGCGTCAAGTATTTTGTACAATTAATGATTATTTTGAACGGACACCAATAAAATTACAACCATCATCATGGCCTCCGTCAGTCCGCAAGCGACTATGGATACAGCGCCCACATTGAGTCCACAGGTTAGGTGAACATGCGACGTCTTTGGCTGAAGAGGCCAAGCCTAGAGTGGCAGTCTCTGCACGGTGCTACATATATGGATGTCACAGCTCGACTATCCAAGGATCTGTGCAGCTTTCTTTTAGCTCGCTGCTCTCAAACTGGCTGATGATCTGTTGTTCTCCAAGCTCACGGTAATCTGTTCCACTGTGCCTCCCCGCCAAAGGTGACTATTGTCAGCAAGTTTCTTCTTTCTCCCAGGCCCCAATGTCGCTGTTCAGAGTACCATATCACGCTTACACATATCCCATCCTTGTAGCGGAGGCATGGGTCGACCAATTTCCCGCTCTTGTCCAGATGTAAGTCAGCTACTGATAGCTTTTCGGTACGGGGGCCATCCTCCATTCGACGGACATGGCCAAGCCATCGGAGTCTGTCCTGCGTTGTCTAAGAATTTTAGCTGGTGGGGAGGCCAATTCGATCAGGAGCCTGAATTTGGACCCATGTCCTTCCAAGTGAACACCTAAATGGGGCCGTCCAATAACCGGCAGATGGAACTAAGTTTGAGTTTTCTTCTCATGCCTAAGTATGTAGTCACCATGTCTCACTACAACATTAATGTGCTGATGATGCATGCGTTGTAAACTGCTGCCTTTGTCTATAATGGACAAGCCTTCGGATTTTCCCACACACGCGTTTTAAGCCGGGCAAGAGTAGGTGCAGCTTTACCAATGCGTTTTGCCGATTTCTTTCTGCATCGAGAGACAGCCTGTCACTGATGGTGGACCCTAGGTAGTTGAAGTCCCTGAACAAACCTCAAGTGTGTACTTGTCGATTGGTGATGGACAGGTGGTTTCTTGAGCAATCTTGGGCAAGGATCTTCTTCAACTGATGACAAGTCCGAGGTCCTTAAGGCCTGTGAGAAGCGATCCATGAGCAGCTGAAGTTCCTTCTTGGAATGTGAGTAATGACAGCATCATCAGCAAACAACATGTCCCGAATCACTATCTGACGAACCTTTGTTTTAGCTCTTAAGGCGTGCAGGATTGAAGTGCCGACCATCAGACCTGGTTTGCATGTAGATGCCTTCTGTGGCTTTACCGAATGCTAGCTTCAGAAGTACTGAAAAAATATCCCAAAGAGCGTTGGGCCAAAACACATTCCTTGCTTAACACAACTGCGAATGTCAAACGGCTCTTATAGGCTGCCGTCAAACTGTACCGTTTGCTTTCATGTCAGTGTGGGGAAAGATCTGATGATGCTCAGAGCCTTGGTGGACAGCCAATCTTCTGGCGGATTTGGAACAGTCCATTTCTGCTAACCGGGTCAAAGGCTTTGGTCAGTTCTATGACAGCAATTTAGAGTGGCTTCTGTTGTTCTCTGCACTTCTCCTGTAGTGTATGGAGAAGATCAATATCGATCTTAGATCCGCCAGCACGAAATCCGCACTGAAACTCAGGATACACCCTTTCAGCCAGGACTTGAAGACGCATCAACGCAACACGGGCAAAACTTTGTCCGACAATCTCCGGAGGGAAATACCCCTGTAATGGTTGCAATCCTCTTCACCTTGGTTCTTGTAGAGGGTGATGACCTTTGAGTCGCGCATGTCCAGTGGACAGCTCCTTCCTCCCAGCATTGACAGAGAACTACTTGTAGTGGGTGAGCAGAGAACTTTTACAGCATTTGATCAAGCCTGGTGTAGTCCTCATTCCCCGGGGCTTTTCCAGATGATGACTGTCGATGGCCATTTCAAGTTCATCCACTGTAAAAAAGTACAGCATCTAGGCACCATGTAGTACGACCCTCTTGATCTTGTCAAGGGCTTAGGTTGTAACATCCTTTTCTGTAAGTAGAGCTCAGAAAGTGTTCCACCCAGCGCTCCTTCTGCTTACTTCTGTCTGTGATGATTCCACACTGATGACTTGATGGCGCTGTTTTGACTGTAGCTTGGGCCCGACAGCCCTCTTTATTCCATCATACATAGGCTCGATGTTGCCGTTTCAGAGCTGTTTGTATTTCTTCGCTCAACTCCAGCCAGTATTCATTAGCACACTGCCTTGCCTTCCGCTGAACTTCTCTTCTAGCTGCTTGAAGCACTCACAGGTTGTGTGTGAAGGTGAACTCTTATACTCCCTGAACGCTGCTCGTTTGATGAAGATCGCCTTGTGATGATCAGGTCAATTTGATGCAAGTGTTTGGAGCGTGGGTGACGCCAGGATCTTTGTGCTGAGGTTTGGTCTTGACAAAGGTGTTGGTCACACACAGGTCATAGTAGGAGGCCACAGTTCAAGAAGACGTTGTCCATTGTCTTTGGTCTTACCGACACCAAGTGTCCAAGGCAAGATAGGCCAGGACCGTGGTCGAAACCCACTCTCGCATTTGAATCACCCAGTAGAAGGAGGTGTTCATCACTTGGGAACCCTTGATTACGGCTTCAAGTTGTCATATAATTCATCCTTGGCTTCAGAATGGAAGTCAGGGTTGGAGCATATACACTGATAGGGAGCCTGGGCCATGCGCGGTGGGTGAAGGGCGAATGTCAGAGGCGTTTCTGATCCACCGTTACCAGCTCCACTGAACTCAGTACGGAGTTAACTAACTTCAAAACCAACGCAAATCACGAGGTTTTCTTCTGCTGCATTTCCCTTGCCAAAGAATGTGTATTCCTTTTCCTTGAGTGTTTACCCGAATCTGCTAGACTGTTTCTTGGAAGGTGGCTATGTCGACTTGAAGTCTTAGGAGCTCATTATTAATGATGGCTGTCTTGCGATTATCATTGATGTCTTTGAGATTGTCACTTAAACCAGGTGTCATGGTACTCACATTCCAACATCCCAGCTGGAGGGGAGTTTTGTCCGTCTTGGAATTTCTTATCTGATTCCATGTGCAGTATTTGCAGTCAGCTTTTCATGACTGTCCCTCCACTATCCCCATGCACCTTATGAGGAAGACTAACTGTGGCGGGACAGCAAACCCAATTGTCTGAGGGCTACCCAGCTTAAGGCGGGCGTAGCTGTCCAGTGAGATGTGATGATCTCTCCCCCCGTCGGAAGTAGCCCCTGGCGCTATGCCTCTACGCCAATCAAGCAAAGTAGCTTAAACCGGTAACTGCTACTTCCCGTGTTGGTTCTACGCGTGTCCAGGGGCATTGGCTATGGAGATCCGTAATGTTTCCCATGCACATGAATCCCCTCTCCACGCTGACGACAAATCCAACGGAACGTCGAGAAACGCTACAGTTTGGTGCCAGCAACGTCGCAGGAGTTGCCGATCTGGTGCTGAGTAGAGCAGTCAGGCGCCTACGGGACTCCAACCCCGGAATATTATCCTCAGGGTTTGTCTCCCCGCCTTTCCTGCAATCAGGGGAGTCTACAAGGCAGCAGATACAATAAAGTTCTGGAACACACTGGCCCGGTGAAACCTGGTGGTTTCTTCCGCTCTTAATGCTGGTAGTTTTCACACATATAGGTTTATTTAATGGCCTAATCACGAGCCTAACCTAAAGGTTGCCTATTAAGGTTTTAGCCGAACCAAATGCTTACCTTCGCTTTACTAAATTACACCCAGTAAAACTTAAAATAGTTGTTTTCTCTTGATTATTTCTTTATTCAAACATAAGCTGAAAGTATTAACAGAAAATATGACCTTTTCCATTTATTTCGAAACAGACAAGTACGTGTTTCCAAACCTTTAACAAAATAGGGAGACCTTTCTAGCGATACAAATGAAAATTTGGGGTTAAGTCAATTATTTGGTAATATTTGTAAAAAGGTAGCATTTAACTATATTTGGTCGCCAGAGCGGACATCACCTGTAGTCACCAGATTGTGTAAATATTAGTACATAGTTTTAGTTGTTTTAATCACTTTGATCATGTTACTGTGCACTGTAAAAATGCGCTGTCTTGGCTCATTATAAACATTCCTGTCATAGACGTATGTTACAATTAAAATCAAAGAAAATAAAACCAATGAAAAATAATATATACACATCACACGGTCCTTCCAGCCGACATGGCTTCAAGAGTATTCGTCTACAAACAAGTGTCTTGCATAAAACATGACTTGTAAACTTTGTCTTGCCAAAGATATGGTGACATTTGAATCCGTCTGGCTAGAGACATGACATTGTCTCTACTAAATGGACACATGTGCCAAAACTTGCCTTCAAACTGGCATTTCACAATCTTCACGTTTTGTCTTGGATAATTAACACAATAGTACAACGTCAGAACGGGACTCTACGATTCAACTCTTAGACTTTGGTAAAGGTTTCATTAAAGTCTCATTGATGCAAATGAGGTTTATTCCCTAACAAACTGCTGTGTGAGATGTTCATGTCCAATGCAGCGTGGAAGATTCAAGCGCTTGCGCATATGCGGCTGGAAGTTTTGGCCACGTCTTTAACGTCGACTTCCTCAAATTTCCGGCCATCCTCCCCTAAATAGGTTTACCCCTAACAGAAGTAAGGTCCAATAATATTCCACCTGTTAACCAAAAACATCGGGAGGAGTGTATCAAGTTTAATACGTTGATTTTATTATAGCTGTACATTGCTCAGATGGGAGGCGACAGACATGGTGAAACACCAATGGTATATAGTCATGGATATCGAGTGGCTTTGCAACAATGTAATCGGAAAACTCCTTGCCAACGAGGATTTTCGCTTCTTCCAATTTCAAAACTGCGAACAAGCCAATTTATTCTGGCAGTGGATTAAAGAGGGTACTTGAAACTGACGCAAGATTGATTATGTGTCCACCATTACCCCCTGAATCCTTACAATCTTGTCTTCCAGACGAAGAGGGTACTTCTTGATTCCGCAAAACTTTCCTTCTACATTGCCAAAAGTTCTCCCTTCGGAAGGAACCACGAGTTCAAAGAAATCTATGGCATTCGCCGCCGGGATGTCGGTACGAGACAGACATGTTCTTTTCCGCTGATTTGTTTCCGTGTATACATGCCACGTGTGGCATCCTTTTCCCGCGCGCAGATGACGGTCAATTACTCCAAGTAACCAGCAAATTTGCCTGGAGACTGTGAAGGCTAGTACGCTCACTGGTAGGGTCGCTGGCATCAACGTGATTGTCATGTGTGTGGATAAATGACAGGGAAAGTGGGCACAACCAGCTCAAAAGGTGAGTGCAACATACCTTTACATAATGAAGGCATAAGGGGTGGCTTCAAACTCATCCGCCAGGGGACTGGGTGTTTATGGCAGTTGAACCGTATTTCATTATTACCGGTGGTTTGAGTTTAGGGCCACGCTTAACAAACACTGACTTTAACGTTATTGTAGAAAGGATACTATTTTTAACATCTGGTGGATATGTATTATTGGGCACATGTGGTCCAGTGGATAAGACGGCCGACTCACGATCCAAAGGTTGTGGGTTCGAGCCCCGCTGCGGCCAATGTGTTGTGCACTTTGGCAAGGCACTTTATCTAGCTTGCTTCGTCGACCTAAGCGATATTCGGGTAGCTGTTATGGGGAATATTACAATCTAAGTGCTGATAGGATTGTGTGCTTGGCCAGCTGCCAGCCTAGGTGAAGCGAAATGATTGTGACGATTTCCTGACGGCAGCGTAATAATTATAGGCAAGCGCCGTGATCTTAAAGGAGTGGCGCTTTATAAAAGCCAGTATATTATTATTATTATTTATATGTATCTCTACGCTATCTGTTTTAAGTTTAACATGCCACTTCTATTTCAGGGTAGTGAATGAGATTGAAACAATTATACGACAAAGATCTCCAGGAACCAAAATCGATACGAGTTACCTAAGCCCTCGATCACTGTATGAACAGGATGAAGATGTTGTCTACTACAACAAAAATGATCTTCTTAACGCTGAAGAAGGAAATGGAATTGTACGCCATCAATATCTGGCTCATACAGAAAGAATGGAGAAAGTCATCTGTCAGGTAGGAGACTAGGTGGTTGTTACAGCGTACTGAATGAACGGAACATAAGAACAAAAGTTGACTTTAAAGCATTCGCTATTTATGTTGTTAAAGTAAAGTCTCGTGCCGAGCAAGCTCGTGCGCGGAGTGCCCATCTCTCTTTCTTTGGCGTTTGGGCCAGACTCCTCCGTATTATGTTTGCTGTGGGGGTTCGCCACTCCTCCCGCCAGCGAGTCTGTTACTTTCCCAGCATTGAATAATGCTGGTACCCATTTATACACCTGGGTGGAGAGGAGTAATTAAGGTAAAGTGCCTTACTCAAGGGCACAACACGTTGGCCGCAGTGGGACTCGAACCACGACCTTTGGATTGCGGGACGAGCGCTCAATCCACTGGACCACCACATGTTGTTACTATAAGAGTATATAGCCTGTTAAAAGCTGTTTCAATTGGAGGTGGTTTTTTTATGAAAGCTCACTTAAGGTCCATTCAGACTCCCACTGCACTGCAGTGCGTTGCGTTGCCTGGATAGCACTATCTACCCATACTGCAATGGAATACTGCAATAAAGTTAAATTCATTTTAACTTGCATTGCAGGTGGTTGCATTAAGTTGCAGCAGAATGTGATCGATATATCGGCACTGCAGCAGCACTGCACTGCATTGCAGTAGAAGTATGAACGGACCTTTAGAGTGAGGTTTGACTACTGCTGTTTCTTTGATATTAAAGCTTCGGAATTTGGCTAGATATTTACAAAATTCGCACTTTTCATGTCAAATTTAATCGCGAAGAAGACGATTCAAGTATTGTGTTCAAGAGAAAAGAACACCAATGAATGAATACAAAGAGTGTCATCTCCTCCAACCAGAGGTAATGGGAGAGAAATATTTTATTACAGCCGCAGTTCTATTTCAAGATTTGTAGAGCAACTGTCACAAAATAAGCCACGAGACTTCTGAGCTTTCTCATTTTGCCTTAAATCATATACGTACTTCACTAAACAACAAATTATCTAAAGAATGAACATTGGCAATAGAAATGCATTTTAAAAGCATAAAGGACATGCCACATACTCATAAATTAACTAATCAACTTTTTTAAATAAGTTTCATACAAAATCCTCAACGAAAATTAAGTACAAAGGCAGAAAGTTTGCCAGTGTATTAGAAACTGAAGGTTTTCCATAACAGAGTGCCCTAGCTTTCAACGAGATACACGGAATAAAGTGTGACCTACCTTGTAGGCGAGACTAAAAACACTGGCAAATAACGCGTAAGTGTAGAACATGCACAGTAAGGTGGGCCATTTAACTCTGCTTTACATGACTCTGGAATTCATGGTAGTACACCGAGTTGGGTCACTTGGAGCCACGTGACCGTGGAGAGCAGAGTATCATTTCTCAGTGGATTTGTCTTCTATGAAGGATAATGAACAAATTTAGCGGGGCGCCCCTCGTGAAAGTGTGGGCGGAATCCGGGGGGGGGGGGATTCATAATACAGGGGTCAAAAATGAAAAGTGCTTGGACTGCTGTAAAAAGATACCAAAGTGTTTGTCTTGTTACAAGGATTAAAAAAAGGTATAGTTTGTACTACTTACAACTTATGGTTATGGAGATACAACACAAAAATCGTCAAATGTCAAAGGTCATCACGAAAGGTTAAATCTTAAATATTGCTTCGACTTCTTCAAAAATGTGCTCAAATTGTTCATCTTTCCTCGGAGACTGTAACAAAAGCATTTTGCACCATCTAACATTATTTGGAAAATTCGGAGATCAATAGAGGTCAATGGGGTTGACCTTGTTTGTCATTTATCTTGATAAACAAATACAAATCGTCGCCCACATCACATACTGTCTTATCTGACATTTTTGACATTTTAGAGATATTTGGTCTGTGGATGTATATTGTTGAGTACTACAAATACACCAAACTACAGAAGTGGGTGTGCCCTAATTAATGAGATATTAATTAGGCCTATGTGTCTTATTATGATTATTTAAACATTTCGCATTTCACATACAGATCTATCTGGCCAATTCGGCATACGAAATTTCACATACTGTCTTATCTTCGGCCTATTTACCGTGCGAGCGATCGCCTCACATGAAACGTGTTTCACATACTGTCTTATCTATGTCGTATCAACAGTGTGAGCGTCCTCTTCCACAAGGAACGAATTTCATATACTGTCTTATCTTAGTCCTATCTACAGTGCGAGCGTTCTCCTGCACATAAAACGATTTTCACATACTGTCTTATCTGCGTCTTATCCGCAAAAACGGGAGCAGAAATCAAAATATCGAATTTCACATAGAGATCTATAACTTTGGAGACATATTTAGAGTATAAAACATGATATCATCTTATTAAAATCAACTTTAAAACAAAGTTTAAAGTCTCTTCTAAGTATTATTTGCCATAAAATAATTATACACGGGCTAAATGTTGTACATGAAAGAAGTTTTTCCCCGAAAGATCTTCAATCGCAATTTTCTCGGAAACGGTGTTTTTGTCAGATAAGACAGTATGTGATGTGGGCGACGAAATGAGAGTGTCAACTACTTTTGTTGCAATACCTGTGGAAATGTTAACAATTTGAGACCAATTTTTAAAGAAATCGGTGCAGTATTAAAGATTTAACCATTGGTGATGACCTTTGACATTTGACGAATTTTGTCTTATACTTCGGTAACCCTACCTTGTAGGTAGTACAAACTATACCTTTCTTTAATCCTTGTAACAAGAAGAACACTTTGGTTACCTTTTTACAGCAATCCAAGCATTTTTCATTTTTGACCCCTGTATTATGAATTTTCCCCCCTCCTGGATTCCGCCCACACTTTCTCGAGGGGCACCCTTTGTTGATTTAACTTCATAGAAGACAAATCCACTGAGAAATGATGCTCTGCTCTCCACGGTCTCGGAATTGCCCCAAATGACCCAACTAACCGGTGTCATGAAATAAAGTGTCCGTTTTACTGAGCGTTTCACCACTGTACCCAAATAGCCTCGTCTACAAGGTCACGGTTTATTCTGTACATGTTGCTTTGGTTGCTAGGACAGTCTCTCATGGGGAATCTCAGATTTGCTACACCGGGACTTTGTCGTGCAGATTCAATGAAATGGACTCGTGTCTTGTATGCGTTTTAGGGTGTGGATACTATGATGCTTGAAACCTATGGTGGAAGATGTGGCTGGGAATGGATACCGTTTCGTACTCAGAAGCTCATGTACCCCTTGCTCGACAAATTGCATCCACTAGGCATGGACTATCGCACTATTGCGACGTATTCAAGTTATCCCACAAACAACACAGTGGGTTGGACCATGACTCAATTCAGTGTTGTAATATCATCAAGGAACCATTCGTTTATCCAGGAGAGATTCTGCAGGGAATTCGAACTAAAGAAACTTGATATTTTGTCGAAGACCGAAATGAGAACGTTCAAAGTACTAAAAATACGACATTACCTACACAAATGCCTTGCGTGGCCTGCCTGCCTCCCTGTCAGTCGGCCTGTCTGTCTACCTGTCTGTCAGCCTGCCTGTCTGCCTGCCTGGCTGCCTGGTGCCATGCCTGCTTGGCTGCCTGCCTTTCTGTCTGCCTGCCTGACTGTCTGCCACCAACCCACTACCATAATTATAACTCCTTCAAAACACAGGGAAATGAAACCTTCCAGGAAATTTCAAGCTTACATTTGTGCAGTAATTTGTAGTGTAAGTACTTGGAACGTTCTCGTTCAGAGTCTCGACAAAATCAAGTAGGCCTAAGTCTATAGATATACTAAATTACGTTGAATTAAATATTTGATACATGATAGACCAATATATTGTTACAAGATCTACGTAATCAATACCTAAAATTGTCGTACACAAGCACCGGTGCCTATAAGCGGATGATGTTCGAATCCGCACAAATAGAAAAAAATTGATTAGCGCCATCTAACTAATAAGGTCGGTTTTGGCACTCTCTTCGTGCGAACGTTGTTATCATTGCAGTAGATCCTATGGAATACCATGTCCTCATTGATTTACATAAAATCTTTCTTACCCCACGGGAGAAATACCAAGGTCATAATATAGCCACCTGTGTTAACGAGCATTTCTGGAATTCAATTGTCTGGTTTACATAGCTGGATATGCTTGGTGCCTTTCTTGTGCAGTGTACCGCGAGATGACCGATATGCTGACTCGATTGATAAGTGAAGTGTCAGGTTGCTGTAACGTGTTTTTTGTTGTAGATCTGGTTTACATGGAATTCACTGGCGATGTTACAATCCGTCGATGTTATAATCCTCTGCATCATTGTATCACAGATAATAAAGCCTGATTGGCCATCACAAGATTTAACCAAATAAGTCGATCCTTCCTGGTAGAGAAGAAAGTAAACGAAGAAGTCCACAAGGCAACTTCATGCACAGTGTTTAGGCACGAACTTAACACAAGCATTAGTAGGAATTATTTTCTAAAACAAATTTTGGATGTCTGTCTCTTTTCTGTCTTATTTCTATGATGCTTTTTTGTGACTTTGTTTTGGTTAGGTCTTCGTTTTTATGTATTTTTTATCTCTCTTTTTATAATATGGAAAAGAAAGGATTGTCATTTTATTTATTTGAGGAAAAAAAGACTCTTCCTTAAATACTTTAGGAAATTTAAAAAAAAATCTCTCTTAATTTTTAATGAAACAACAACAAAGTTCAAAATATTTCTGACAAAAATAAATTGGATGGATGTTTTATGTTATCTATATGATTCTTTGGGATTATATATGGGGAATTTGGGACTTTTTTCTGTCTTTGTTTTGGAATATGATGAATGCATTGATATGGAAATTGCATCACAGAGCTAAAGTAACATGATGTAAAGGAATAGAAAACTATGTAGAATCAGCAGTTGTAGTGAGTCCGTCATGAATGACGGCTTATTAAGCTTAACGGATTATAACATCGACGCAGTTTTCCCGTTATGAACCTCTTTTTTCCATGGTCAATTTGTCGTTCGATGTATTGATTTTTAAATAATATGGCACACACATAATCGGTTGAGTTGACTCTCCGTTGGGAACTATCATGTGAGTACGCTTTTCGCGACTGTGGACGAACCCAACAACGACTTTCTTTGTGCGGAAATCTCAGACAAAGAAAAACACACCATTTCAGTAATCCAAATCCAAAGTAAGTCTTTGACCCGAGTCTTAGCAGGGTCGCACCGAGGCAATCAAGTGAAAGGGGGAAAATTTCCCAATGACCCAAGTTGCCGGGGACCTGATCAAAGAAACACTGAATGTGGCAAATTGTTTAGATTGATTGACTCTACTGATTCTAAAAGAAGATTGCTCAATTTAGTAATCCGATACCCACGGTTACTCTCATTACCAGGAAATTTCTTTAGAAAACTTAAAGGGCCGCTTGACTGGACCTTTCAGGTAATCTGTTCAACCGCCTCATGCTTGACCACTCAAACAAGACTAACCATTAATTTGCAGGCAAATATATGTTGGCAGGGAACTCTGGGTTCATTCTGACCAGTAGCTGATGTTGGCAATTTTTGCCCGGAACGAAAGTTTAGAAAACGTTGAATTTTAGGCACTAATGGTATTCAAAGTACTAATTATATTTTATTTCATTTTTTCGCGAAAAATACGTGTTATAGGCCGGATCGGACCGTATCAAATGAATAGGCCTACACTCGTACAAGACGAAAAGTATTGTGAATACCGTACCAAAGGGTGGTGAAAGCTGGCGATAAACTAAGCAAATATTATCATTATGATGTATGATGAAAAACATCCGCAAAATCAGTAGGTGAGAGGATTCATTCCCCGTATGGGTAATGCATCCTATCACCACCAGATTCCTTCATCAACAACAATCATTCTCCAAACCCCGGATCATAACACAGAATTATGTGCAAAACAGTTCAAGACATGTACAAGTACATGAAACCCTTCAGCAGGCTTCAACAACACCCAAGGGCCCTTATAGTTGATTTAGAATTTCATTATTGGTGATATAATCATAGCATTTAGGATTGGCACATGTCCATACCCATCATGTGCTCCCCCCCCCCCCCCCCTCGCTCACCCGGGGATGCCGCCACATGTACAGCTTGCCCCCTTCATCTGGCAGACCGCAACACATGGTAATCTCGGCCTATCCTAGTTCCGAAACTCTTGTCCATGGTGAACTATAGCAAGGGTGGATGTATATTTGTTAATCTTTCCGGAGATGGCCTGTGCACGTTACTGTAAAAAAAACTAGCTTGGCGGACTCGAACCGGATACCTCCGTATTACCAACACGGTGTTCTTGTCGACTGAGCTATCAATCCAGGTTGATAGAGGAGCGATAGCTATTATCTATAGGTGTTAGGTCTTCTCTTTATTATTTCACTTAACTGATTTTTTTATTATTTGCACTTGCATAATAGTAAGTACAATCCTGGAGAAGTTCGGAATTCCACCATATTATGTAGTCACTACTCTAACATATTAGTGCTGCAGCACCACAGTTTTGGAGGGTGGTACCGGGACTGGAATAATGACATTTGTCATCATAGCTAAAATTCGCCTTTGAAAAGTCGGCCATTTGGAAAATGCGGCCCTTAAGCAAATCGCTATGACTATATATTCATCGAACACTTTTGGGAATAGTTTAATTGGAACTCCTTGACCCAGAAAACAGACATTTTAACACCAAAATTTTCTCCAAATGTGCTATAATATGATTTTTTTTTTTAAGGAATTTGGGCCTTTGAAAAGTCGGATTCTAAGCAAAAGCAGATATTATATTCATCGGACAATTTGGGAATAGTGTAATTGAACTTCATGACCCAGAAGAAAAACATACATGTTTTAACACCAACATTTTCTCCAAATGTGTTTTATAAATATGGATTTTTACGGACTTTTGTCTTTGAAAAGTCGCCATTTTGGAATGGCGGCCTAAGGCAAATAGCTAAACGACTATCATTTATTCATCGGAACACTTTTGGGCAATAGTTTACAGTTTGACTCCTTGACCCAGAAAAACATAACTTTAACACAAAATGGCATCCTTATCGTGCTATAATATGACTTTTTAAGGACTTTTTGCCTTTGAAAAATCGGCCATTTTGGAAATGTAGCGGCCTAATCACATAACTATGACTATCATTTTCATCGGACACTTTTGGGAATAGTTTAATTGAACTCCTTGAACCCAGAAAACATACTTTTAACACCAAAATTTTCTCCAAATGTGCTATAAAATATGATTTTTAAAGAATTTTGCCTTTGAAAGTCCGACTAAGTAAGCAATAGCTATTACTATTATTTCATCGGACACTTTTGGGAATTAGTTTAATTGACTCATTACACAGAAAAACATACATTTTAACAAGCGACTTTTCGCCAAAATGTCTATAATATGCTTTTTAAGACTTTTTGCCTTGAAAATCGGCCATTTTGGAATTGGCGCCGTACGGCCAATTGCCCCGACTTTTATTTTCTCATCATGTGTTTTTTCATGAACGACATGACCCACTGGTCGATTTTAGCTATGACGCAATTTTAATTATTCCGGCCCTGGTGCTCAAAATCTTATCCTATATAGTTTCTAGGGCACTGCAATCCCACACGATGAGTTTAGCAGTGTCCCCATCGTTCACCATTATGGTTTATCATGTATATTATATTGTATTTGATTGTATTTTTTGATTTGCACGATCGAATAAAATTTGATTTGTTTTGTGTGGATCATGATTTTGGCAAGAATCTCATACGTGCTGATGCCTTGGCAGCTCTACTGCTAAGAGGGTGATTATCGCATTACCTAAGCCGGTAAATGGTATCATAACAAAAGGCGGCAACGTGATAGGGTCTTTGAAACGTATGTCCATGCTCTAAGAGATATTCGCTGAAGTGTGCCACGTAATGGAATTCGTTGGCCCCAGCAATCGGTCCAAACAAATCACAAGGAATTAAACAATTTCATTGGATTAAATGTGTCCTTTGCTCTGTGGTATGTTTAGACCGGTTGCTGGGTAAACAAATCTTATTACGTGGCACCTCTACCGCGAATTAAGGCCTTGGCTGAAACAGCTGTTAGAATACAAAGCAGCCATTTAATTGTACGTGGTTCAGGGCAGGGGTTTGCAGGAATGAGTTTGCTCAATAGTAACGATTTGGAGTCATATTTACAATAGCAAAGTAGTTGCTCATAGACAGGAATTAGTAGAGGGCGCGAGTCAAATATTTCTCTCTTGTCCGGTTTGCCGAACTCGTCCGATTATAGGCACGGGCTTGTAGACGCGATTTTACGGTATTGTAGCGAGATGAGGTTTAGACAAGAATTAAATATTATGGCTTGCCTTGCAGTACGTGAGTGCCGCGAAAAGAGAAAAGGGAGATAAACTTAGAGTTCTGGAAGTGCTTTCAGTTTGCATGCATCCCGGACTTCTCAACAATGTTAAAGCAGCCAAAACAATTCAAGATACACTTGCTGAAGTTGGATATAAGGTAAATCTCAAGAGTAAACTAATAAAATGCGTTGCAACATTATATTCAAACCGTGTCATTATATTCCTTTATTCTATCATTCTGAAGTACTGGGATCAATGCGGTAAATATTATTGTATGTACGTATGTTGCGAAGAGACATCGTGATGCGGGTGCCATACAAAATGGTTGCCAGAATCGCAGGGCCAATCATTCGTTGGCCAGTTTCTAAAGAAGGTCGTTTTTCTGTTATCTAATATAGTCTATTTGGGTCATTTTCTATTGCCAGGATGCGCCCTTGATGAAACTCGAAGACACTGGTACGTGATCACACGATTTACTTTGAATTTTCCCTCTTTGTTATCATCGCCTCTATAAATAACTAGACGTCTCTTCGGCACAAGCATGGGTGCATTGACGATTAATATTTATATATTAATGACAATTAGCACACATTTAAATGAAAAAGACCACTGAACCTATCACCGCTTTTCTTCAAAGGTATCGACCAGACGGTGCTACTCTGGCGTGCTGTACTAGCAAGAACCCACAAAGTTCTCCGACTTCAAATTGACACAAGTCGATTACTAAGTTGCCTTGCTTCTGAAGATTGGCTGTCCAGCGATGATGTAGAAGAAATCACTTTGAAGAAGAAAGCATCGGGTCGCTGGCATCCGCAGACCTCTTACTGAATAAGCTTATGCAGGTGAAGAAAGTTGGCTGGCAAGAAAGCTTCATCAATAGTCTCAAACAAGAATCAATAGATTTGGCCAACCTATTGAACGACGAACGAGACAAGCTTCTTAAAGAAGACGTCTTCAAGTCGCTGCTGAGTGAAACCAAGTCTGAAAAACACGTGAAAGAAAAAGATGTGAAGCGGTATGTTCGTAACGAAAACATAAGTACAATTCTGTTCGTTAATGTGACCTTTTTTTTTAAAGCAATAACAATTTATTTTGTATTTGCAGTAAGTATAAGGTATAACTTATGTGAACAAAATTTATAAAGCCTAAAACTACATTTTAAATATATTGTGTACTTCCTAGCTTCATAATTATTATATATGAAGGAGTTCCGAGTTCAAAAGGCCCCAAACTTCAAACATGTGGCATTTAGCTGACCATCCTGTTGGCGTATGACTCGAAGCTGTTTACATATACAGATTTGAGTAAAAGCCATTATAGTGATTTTGTAACCATTTATTGCATACATATTTGCTTCACAAATTGAAAAATATACAAATGGAAGTCATTGCAATAAAGTTAGACCGTAACCAGAGATTAAAAGTAAATGATTATAGACAGCGTCGACTGCACAAATTATGCTTGTTTAAATTCTTATACCTTGCTAGAAGTCTTTCGGAGTCTTGCACTTCTTAGAGACTGTTTCAAGGGATTGGACTTTGCTTAATTAAGAAACTCTCTCTGAAAGCACAACACCTGTGTCTTAGATGGATTTCCACGTAGGTGGTTTTCCTCATAATAGGAGTGAGTTCATCCAAAGCATTGGAGAGTCTCTCTTCAACAACTGTGAAGTCTGCATCTTGTACGCTCATTCCGAGATAGTCGGCACAGACAGATTCCCGTACTCCTAGGCTGGTCGTTGGTATAGATGTTGAACAGGACAGGTGCGAGCACACTCCCTTGGGTAGTCCATTCTTTAACCTACGCCATCGGTTCTTCTTCACTCCTAGCTGGACAAAGAACATCCTCTTTGCAAGCAATCTTTTGATGAGCTCAGTCAAGCGGATGTCCTTTGTGAGTTCCAAGATCTTATGGAGTAGGCATTTGCGATTAACAGTGTATAAGCTGTGATAGGTCAACAAACACGACCCCGGTTACCAAACTCTTCTCGAAACCATCCCCGTGTGTTGAGGTTAAGTGGTACTCGGATTGTTGATTTGCCTGGCCGGAAACTTGCCTGTTCTTGTATGAGGTGTTCGTCTATCACAGATGCGATTCGATTGAGCAGCAGACGTTCAAAGAGCTTGTACGTAGATGAGGAGTGATATCGGTTGATAGGTCTTGGGATTAGATGGACCTTTCCCAGGCTTTAGGAGTGCCATAACATGTGCTTTTCTCCAGATCGTTTGGAACCTGTGGGAAATAAGGGAGTAATTGTAGAGCTCAACAAGCTACTCCTTTGTTACTGAGGCGAAGTTTTTCAGGTGCTCAGTTGAGATGTTGTCAAGGCCAACTGTTTTT
The DNA here is from genome assembly GCA_023653785.1 of Ophioderma brevispina. NCBI lineage: Eukaryota > Metazoa > Echinodermata > Ophiuroidea > Amphilepidida > Ophiodermatidae > Ophioderma > Ophioderma brevispina. Next base: position 21,379 of record JAMKCH010082190.1, on the reverse strand, counting down.
TTCCTAGTTGACGTTTAGCAATACCAGTTTCCAATTCGTCCATATTAAAGGGGGAGTGAAATCAGGGTCGCTACTGTACCTCTTACGGTCTAGTTTGATCTTCCTAGACTTCTGCTGTTCTTACCATTTAAAAGCAGTTGATAAGCGACTTGCTTGGGCGTACATTTGGCTGCTGTGGAAGTTCTGTTGGATCCCATGAAAGCTTTCGAATGGTAGATCCTGCTTTCTTGCTATTATGGGTCATATCGGTGGATTCAAGTATGTCAGGTTTTGAACAACTCCTTGGAGAGCCTCTCCGACACTTCCTCACCTTTAACAGGTCTTTTAGCTCTTTAGTTTTTTAGTTATAGGGTTTGGAGCAATCCTCTTCACGTTATGATCCAGGTCATTAGTGAATCCTTGCCCGTCTGCTTTCCTATAGTTAAAGCGACGCTTGAAAGGCACTTTGTTTGGTCTTAGTGCATCGTTAAAGATGTTTAGCTACTTCATCGTTGTAACCTCTCTTCCAACGGGCGCTCTGAAATGATGGTGACAGCTTATGGTCGTAGAGGAGACATAGATGTTGACTGTCAATCATCCTTCGACAGCTTGTCAGCCTTATGGTTTCCTTGTAATGTAGCCCCATTGGGTACTGTGGCTATTGAAATCACCAATGAAGAAAATGAGGTTTAGTGGAATTAGCGAGATTAAATTGAGGGTGCTTGAAGTCTGTTGATGAAGGTTTAGAGACTGATGTGAGTAAGAGAGAGCTTCTACTTAGCGTATCCACAAGTCATTGGTAATGGCTTGTGGTGGTATCAGGATTTATCAACTTAGTGAGCTGATCCGGGGCCGCGTGTATCCATGATACGGACGCGCCTAACATGGCCCACTTTTTGAGACTGGGGTGGATTGGGAACAATCAGGGGTTTACACCTTACCCTTATTCGACCACTGACTGCGATGTCCATGTACAGTTGTGACTCTCTGTACACGGGACCGACGGATTAACATCCCTCCGAAGGACGGGGATGCTTTAATGATTCATTTGCCCCAATTCCAAGTGGACCATGGAGGAGAGCGGTATTCTGTATTTAATCATAGCTCGTATACAGATTAAATCCAGAATTGAGCACCAGAATAAATCCCAGCAAGTGACCCCACCGGGATTCGAACCCGGGATTTTTGGTAAATTTGCGCCACATGCAAGTACCCTTAATCGCTATAGGCCACTCTCTCCCACATATGACAGAGCTGAGCTCAGTGGATTAATATATTAACGTTTGGAGCAGATTGCGAAGTGATGCAAATCAGACGTTCAAACACTCGCTTCAGGCACTTTATTTTATGGAGTATATTTTTGACTCCTAGTGAAAGGTTATCAAAATTCCAATGCCTCGTTACTGAATGTGGTCCGTAACCCACTGGGAACTACACCTTATGTAAAACAAAACAGTACTAGACAACCGTTTAATGAACCACCCGCGACCAATATGTTTCTCCAGATCCTGTATACATGATGTTGTCAGAAAGAGCAGCGGAGTACATAACCGCCATTTATCAAGGAATTGAGTCTCGTTCTAAACCCTCTGTCTTGGCTGAATACTCCACTGCCCTAAAGGTAAATCATTATTTATTATAATTTGTCATGGGTTTATAATGTTTATACAGTTCGGTTTTTTATAGAACACGGAGGTGCACATTTCCACGCCATCGGTGGTATCGTATTTGCACTGCACCACTGGTGTTCTATGTTGGGCCCTGATCGGGCCAATTGGCGTTACGTGCCTCTGATTTCTACTCCATGCTTGCTCAGCTGGTCCCATACTTTCTTGTTTTCTCTCGCTTCTAAATCTGAATTCTCCCGGAGTATATAGTTAATAGGGTCCAATTTTCTGTATAGAAGACAATGGAAAAAACTTAAAAATGAACCGAAAATCGTCCAAGAGTGTACTGAAATCTAAATAATCATCCACAGATTCCATGCACTTAAGGCCAAACAATCCCCCACATTAATCTTGTGTTACAGCATTAAAGCTCTTAGTCACAGCTGGGAAAACAACGAAGAAGTAGACTTGTCTAAGGTTCCTCCTTCGCTGATCCATATAAAAACAAGGTATTTTATTTGTACTGCAGTAAGATCGATGAATGCTAATGGCACGGTATCACATGGACGCTAAGGTTCAGAAAGAAATACCTTAAAACACAAACAAATGAGCTTTCTGCACAGATGATCTGAAATTAAAGAGGATTTATTTTATTTTGTTGATTAAAACTATCGGTTCGGTGACTAATGTCAGAATTTATAGGTAGCAGTTCGAAGTTCAACGATGATGTCTTCATCAGTGAAGATTTCAAAAAATGGGCGGGTCTTGCACACTAACGTTCACGACGATGGCGAATCCTGAGGAACATCTTCGGTTACTGTATTCCTTTTTTGGAGCAGTCCCGAAGATAACGCTCTCCAGCGGTTTAAAACGAAGGGGACTATAGGTGCCCTCGACGACACACAGAATGTAAGCAGTATACGTCCAGGGGATGTCAATTATCTCTACAAAGTCCATCCGTCGCAAATGTCTGCTTTTAGACCACAAAATAGAAACCTTTTGATTACCAAACCTCAGCTTTAAGCTTCAAAGACAGACAACAGATAAAGCTTACTTTGACTGATCAAATGTATTAAAAACATAATAGTTATGAAATTCTGGTTACTGCTCAGATACATCCAACTCTTATGCGGATCAAAACTAATGGCGACCTGTGAAGTCTTTTATATTACGAAAACTAGCTATCCAAACAAATCTAAAAGTAGGCTTTTGCAGTAGTATCATACATAAAACATAGCCGGCCATTATATGCAAAAAATTGAACAACAATGATGATATCATTGGAAATTCGCTATGTTGCAATCTTTACCTTGCACCATAACTAGAAAATAGCCAGCTATTTATAGTAGTGATTTCCAGAAAGAACTGTGAGCATGTAAAACAGATCACCACCTTCCAATTTAGCAATAGGGGAATTCCATTAATCTCTTGCACGAATACAAACAAACTAGGGATTTTCCCCTGTTTAGGACTTTTCTCTAGTTACATATAGAAATAAATTATTATTTTTTATCACAAGCAATTGAGGATACTAAAACCACCTTACATTATCGGAGAAATTTGAACACGTGCGCTACGTGACATTCAAATTACCATAGTTGCATAGCAGTTAAAGGATGATGGTACAGCAGTGATAGGTGCACATGACAGCAGCAGCAGCTATTTTTAGTAACAGTTCGATAAGGCATTTTTGTTTTTTTGTAAAGTCATCTATTTCAGCACAAATCGAAGATCTGCAGTGGGTGATGAAAACTCGTAAATCAAAACCTAAAACGATCTTGGATACACTAGAAACACAGACTGAAGATACTGGAAACTCGAATTGGGACGATAAATAAATAAAAAAGGAGGATGCAAACAGAGAGGAATGCAGAAAACAAACCAAGTTAATTTTAATTGTTTCATGATAGTAATCCATGCTACAAGAAAGAAAGCAGTTATAATATGCGGGACGGGATGAGCTCCAGCTCAATTAGTAGTGCGTCGCGCTTGTGAATGTTTTTGTAATGATACTTTACGCGTTTTTAATGAAAGAATTAGTATTTCACAGTACGTTTAATAACGTAATATTAGCTTCCCACTCTTCCTGTGAAATGTGGGATATCAACGTGACTGTAATCTTTTAAGATTGGTATGAGAGAGAGATGAGAGAGAGAGAGAGAGAGAAAAGAGGGTTGAGAGAGAGCACTTCGAATGGATTTCTACCAATTAAAATTATATTATCTCTCAATTTAAGCAATACGTCTATGCCACAAAATGAAAAAAGAAGGGGAACCACCAATTGACACGAAAGCTTCCATGTCTTCTTGGTTTTCCCGAGTTCCCTTCAGGAAAAAGAGCTCTACGCCAGAGGTAGTTAGCTTGAAGGTATAAAATGAACAAGACATCGGGAGGCTAGAGGGCTATGTAGATCTTTTAGTATACTGAAATAGTAAAAACAAGTTGAGAACTACTGTAGAATTACAACAGGACTGTTCTTCTTCTTATCGTGTCCAAAAACACTGTGGTTCTCAAATATAATCCAGCCAGAGAGGGGTACAACGTCTGCTGCTTCACTGAATTCCGCAAGGTCCTGTTTGTTGCATTGTGATCAGCAGTGGGAAGACCAAGAGGTGTTCCATTGTCTGTGATTCTGTCCCACAACCACAGGTAGTATCCTGATAATGCTTCCAGATAGCCCCAAATCTGCAAGGACAACCTTAGATCGGCCAGTTTGGTTTCAATCTATTGAGGCATCGCCATTAGCCATGCGGAGTCAGCTCCAGGTGGGAGATTTGCTCACCGGTTAATAACGATAGATGTTAATTGGTTGATGGCAAGTCTTCTTCCACCAAGGGACTTCTTAAACCTCCTTAGAGGGACTGTTTCAAGAGGTGGACTTTGCGTAGAATCTCTCTCTGGATTTAAGACGGGTGGCAGCAGGTATCTGTCATAGGGTGCTTCACATTGGATTACTTCAGAGCTACGCTCTTGCATGCTCGCTACGCTCGACGGCGGATTGTCTTGGTGGAGCCAATTCCTGCAGGATGTATAAGTTTCAGTTGGTGTTGGACGAGGCTTCCCTGTGATAACCTGGCAGGAGGCATTTAAACGTGCGATCAGCTTTTGGCATGGGATGATCTTTCCCATATAGGCAGGCAGGCATCCTCTGCACATGAGGAGCACAGTGCAAGTGCCATCGATCTTGGGGTATGTGGGCGAGAACCCCATATTGTTGCCAGGAGTTGTTCAAGAGTTATTGCGTGAACAAGTACTTTAGTCTTATCGATGTGGGTCTTAAGAGAGACTGCAGTCCAAGGAGTAACTCCTAGGTAGACAGGGTTATCACAGTTCTCCAGGGGAGTCCAGACAGGTAATTAAGCTGACGTTTGGTTCACGGTTGCGTAGATGGAAAGCACACACTGTGTCTTAGATGGATTGCAAGTAGGTGGTTTTCCTCATAATAAGGCGTGAGTTCATCCAAAGCTTATTTGGAGAGTATCTCTTCAACTGTGAAGTCGGCATTTGTGCGCTCATTCCAAGATCAGTTTTCTTTTTTTTTTTTTGCATAAAACATAAAACAGTTCCTGCACTCTAGGTTGGTCGTTAGATGTTGAACAGGAGAGTGCGAGCACCTCCCTTTTGGTAGAACATTAGTGGAGCCTACGCCATCGGCTCTCTTGATCCTAGCTGAACAAAGAACATCCTGTTTGCCAGAATCCTCGGATAAACTCAGTCAAGCGAATGTCTTGGTAATTTCCAGGATCTTATGGAGTAGTAGGCATCGGTGATTAAAACGTGTCGTATGCTGCTGATAGGTCGACGAAAACAGCTCCGGTTACCTTCCCCTTCTCGAAACCATCCTCAAGGTGTTGAGTTAGGTTGAGTACAAGTCTTGGCTTGTTGTTGATTGGCCTGACCGGAAACATGCTTGTTCTGGTATGAGGTGTTAGTCTAAGCACAGGTGCGATACGATGAGCAGGAGACGTTAAATAGAGCTTGGAGGTATGGCTAAGGAGTGGTATAGGTTCGTAGCTCCTTGGGGGGTGGATGGATCTTTCCCATGCTTTAGGGTGCCATAACATGTGCCTTCCTCCAGATCTTTGGGAAACCTGTGGGAAATAAGGCAGCAATTTGTAGAGCTCAAGAGCCATTCCTTTGCTACAGGGCCAAGATTTTTTTAGTTGAACCTCAGTAGTAGAATGTTGTCAAGGCCTACTGCTTTTCTTGCTTGAAGTTTAGCAATACCAGCTTCCAATTCGTTCCATATTGAAGGGGCGAGTGAAACCAGGGTCACCACTATACCTCTTATGTCTTAGTTTTGATCTTATTGGGTTTCTTGCTGCAACTTGCATTTAAAAGCAGTGGTGGGCAACTTTGTTGGGTGTGACATTTGGGCTGCTGTGGAGGTTCTGTGGATCCCCTCGGAGCTTTCGGATGGTAGACCATGCTGATGCTGTTATGGGTCATATCGGTGGATTCAATTAAAGGTTTCAAGGTTTTGATCTTTTTCTGGGAGATCCTTTCCGAAACTTCCTCACCTTTAGCAGTTCCTGAGAAAGGATCAGTTTCAAACAGGGTGATATACTCTTGATATTCACATTCCTTGGAAAGTCTTGGTATGTATTCCGTCCTAACAGCCTCTGGGTATGAATTTCCGGGCATTCTTGTTCACTAGTTGGGCAAATTTGCATAGTAGGGGTTTTGGAGAAATTTCTTACCGTTCTGATCCAGGTCATCAGTGAATCCTTGCCAGTCTGCTTTCATGTAGTTAAAGCGGCGCTTTAAAAGGCACTTTGTGTTGGTCTTACTGCAGCGTTGCCTGGATACCGATTGGTCTATGTTGAGTTTGTGGAACAGGATCCACAACAACAATCTTGCTACATAGGTTAGAGATGTTTTTGCTAACAATAGCTAGATCAGGGTTGTAACCTCTCTTTCCAACGGGCACTTGAAATGATGGCGGCAGCTTAGAGTAGTGTAAGGAGACGTAGATGTTGACTGTCTATCCATTCTTCGCCAGCTTGTCCGTCTTTGTTAGTTTTTCATTGTAGCCCCCATTGGGTACTATGGCTGTTGAAGTCGCAAGGGAAGAAGTGAGGTTGGTGGAATTCCCAGGGATGAGTTGAGGGGGCTCGAAGTCTACTGATGGAGGTTTGTAGACAGATGTACTATGACAGAGCTAAGCTCAATGGTGGAGGACTTCGGTGTTTTTATCATCAGACATTGAGGTTGCTTCTAACTTCGGTGCCTGTTCTCACAAATTATGGCACTTCCGTAGTGTCGATGTGGTCTCTCGGTAGCAAGGACCAGTCACGGTATGGTGGCGGTGGTTATTGCTTCCTCTGTGGGTTTCCTGCAGACATAGGACAATTGCAATGGAGATTTTACACCAACACAAATGATGGTACTTTTTGCACTGGAAAAACCCTCCACATTCAATGACGCTATAGTCAAGGCAGACCTTAGAAAAAGCCTGCGCTGAGGTCTAGTATGATATGGGTTATACTTTAGAAATGATGTTAATGGAAAAACAGTGTTGGAATTTAGAGGATTGTAGGTCGCTGCTTCGCTTCGCAGTTTCACTTTGCTTCGCTACGCAGTTTAACAGGGAGACACAAGACGACGTTCTCTACTTCTCTACAGGAATGTAACTTTCACAATTTCCATTTTTATTAACCGACGTAAGTAGGACTTATACTGTACAATTATGTATCGTACTTCCACAAAACCTGAGTGTTTGCGGAATTGTTTTAGAGGCGCCGCGTGGTAGTGGTTTAGTAATTGATCTTTTCGAGTTATGGCTACACAATAGGTGAGGGCGCCGTAGTTCAATTTGGGTAACAATGGGAGGAGGCGTAGTAAATTTAGGGAAATATAACGTTGCCGTCAGGGGTGTCGTTGTATGCCATACTCCAAAAGGTAATACGGAGGTTGTCAGTTGGAATTCGGTTTAAGCGCACATAATCTTTTTTAAATTTTTCTTGCGCTGACCAGCTCCAGGAGAAGATTAATTATAATTAACTGACGCAAACGTTGACAGGTCATAATCATGATTTTTGCTGATAATGTGACTTCAGGTCTATTAAAGTCGAAATTGATAATGCATTTTCCCGTCTCGGCGAATGAAAACACTTTGTTAATTTAAAAATCAAATATAACTGCATACATCCAAAGTTCAGGTCAAAGTTACATAAAATAATAGGTGAGGTGAGGTGGTGGTATTGTACTTTTCGGTTATTACGAAAAGAAAATCAATATACTAATAAGACAGATTGGACCTCACAACATTGCCCCTTATATACTTCGTGAGATCAAAACAGGAAATATTAATGATAATATTGAGATAGGAGACACTTGCTCAGTCTATTGCAATTAAAAACTAGTGTACTTTTAGTAAAATATTATGGAAATACCTTTAAGACAGCATAAATTCATCCAATATTTCTCAATGATAGGAAATTATAGTTTCCTTCCAAGAAAATGTAACATAACTCTTTTCGATAGAACTTGAATTGTACTATTTTCCTGTTTATGATATCTGTTCAGTTTATTAACCAACTTATTAGTACATATAAAACAATATCATATTGGGTGGGCCAAAAGAGCAAAGCTCGAAATGGGTCCACCCCAATTGTAAAGCAATTAAAAGTATTGTTTTAAACTCTAATATTGTATTCAATATGCTGAAGAATTATTTTTCTTTGTTTCTTTAGGTATTATCTGCATGTATTGCAGTGGTACTCTCTAAATTCTTAGATTAAAAATTGGATTGCTATTAGGAACAAATCCAATTTAAATTAAAAAATTAAACCAGAATACACAGAAATATGAATCTAAAAGATTAAAAAATTTAATCTAAATTCAGATTTTCCTCCATTTAAATCTAAGATATTTAGAGAGTATTATTTTTTTGAGGCTATGTCAACTTATCAGTGTGTGGTGTGTGCACATTTGCCCTTAAGTTTGAGTAATAAGCGATTTAAGACAATCAGGTTTTTACTTTCTCCCTTCCGTCCTAAATGTTCTGAATGTTCTTGATCAAGTTTGAAAAATAATAAACTTTGAATTAAAAGTTACAGGCATATGAGGGTCTTGAAAATGAAAGACTTGGCCCATATAAAGACCAAATTTCAAAGGTCAAACAATAGACCATTTGCACAATCCCCGAAATGCATCTCATTCGGTGCCCATTTCCATCCGGGAACTTGTACCAGAGGTCATGTTTACAAACAAAATTTGTTGTTCGTTCGCGTCGCCGAACATTGCCTAAAATTACAATACAAAGTACCTTTTCACGTGAAGTTAATCTTACAAAAATGTAGAAGAATATCTATGGAACAAAAAACAATCGAGGCACTAGTGTTGAAATTCACGACAAAACGTGATATTTTCGATCGTAACTGTGCCCTATTTGTCACCGGACGGACGATTACACAACTATAGTGCAAGCGTAAGTTTTCTGGTATTTTCGTTACGCTCCTAACCGTATGTTTTTAGCCGACTTGAGGCTGGTAAAAGTTCCCGGATGGAAATGGGCACCGAATGAGATGCATTTCGGGGATTGTGCAAATGGTCTATTCTGAAAGGATTTCTTCATGGGTATTTTTAAACCGATGATAATTACCGAATAGTCCGCCGAACAGCTATTTTCTGTTGATTGGCCGGTGTGAAAGAAGATATGGTCCGCCAGGAGCCATAGTCCGGGCTCCTTAGACGACAACGGAATAAAACGTGAAATAATGTTGCGTGAAGAGTCAACTGAATCGAGTGCCCTATTCTTCACCGTTGTAGGCGGATTGTGAGGACTATATCTCCTACCATACCGGCAATCTTAACGCTGAGCCTGACCATAGACTTAAACCTTGTCTTGTGAAATATAGTCACATTCAACCTACTGTCTTGTAAAGGTGGATTAAAGCTAGTTTGGTCTTTGGCTTTAAAAGACTATTCTGAAGATCTTTGTCTGATAATAGCCACTTACTCCTTTTTATGCCACCTGTTCAAAGACTACTAATTCTGAACATATGTATCTTAGCAATGCAAAATCATAACTTGCCTAAAAATGACATATGTAATGCAATTGTAAAATACATCTATGAATTTATAGAATGTTCAGATCCTGGAGAATTAAGCACAGCCTTTTCTAGATCGCGACTTGATGTTGGTTCCGATAATCGATCCGAAGAAAGACTTCAGCGAAACTGCGCCCAAAATGGCCTTTGCTACCGCGGCGTGACTCCAGCCAATGGAAACTGCTTCTTTGAGGCTGTGACTGACCAACTACAAAGACTCCAAGATCACAAGGTACCAGAGACTGCATACCAACTGCGAGAGCGTGTTTCGAAGTATATGAAGTTGAATCCCGTATTGCAGGTGTGTTTATATAACATTTCACTATATTTATGGTTATCGACATCGGCAGGGAGAAAAAAAAACATGAAAGGTCATGAAAATTAGCCAGTCAGAATGCAGAATGAATGCAGAATTGTTTGACCTTAGTGACCCCAGATGATCCCACATTGACCTCTCGAACTCATACTTATGAAGAGTGTCTAGAACTTGCTTAATATGCGTAAAACCCATACTTATGTAGCGTGTCTAAACTTAATTAATATGCGTAAGTGACAAAATCATATTACATAATCTGTAGGAGTAGTGATTTCAAGTATAACATAATTTGAAGTATTTAATCCTTGACCCCTAAAAAGGGTCAAGTGATGGGGTAATAATTGATTTATATTAACCTCTCATCAAGTCATACAGGATGGACTAAACATATTTTCTATTTTACCTTCTACATTTTACATTCACTAAAGGAGTTTGACCTTAGTGACCCCAGATGACCCCAGATTGACCTCTCGACCAATAAAGAATGAAGGAATGGTATTTTGTCTTTTTAAAATGGCCATAATTATATTACCGTAGGCTCAATTGATAGCTATAATTGTTGTTAATTCCAAATATTTCCGAACCGGTTTTCCATTTTCCTAAGAGACACATCAAAGAACTTCCTATCAGCATAATGAATGCAAAACCTTTGCCCCTCTTACGGAATGATATGGTAAATATTCGATGTTTTCAGCAACCTGACGGGGAAGTGAACATCAGCCAGTTTGTTGAAGAAGATTGGGAGCAATATTGCGTCAAAATGTCTCGACAAGGTACTTGGGCCGACCACGTCGTGGTAGTTGCAACCGCACATTTGCTGAAACGACATATCACTGTAGTTACCAGTTCGCCAGCTGGAACAGAAAACAATGTGGTTGTCGATCAAGTGCAGGATCATACCTGCAGGCATCGGAGTGACGCATTCTGCTTGGTCATAGATGGGAGGATAAACATTATCAGAGTCTGCAACCCAAAGGTATGTTGTCTTTATTGTCACGCAATCGATGTGTTTCCCCTGCGTGGGAATTTTCCAGCACATACGACAAAGTCCCTTTCTTCCATAAAAGCAACAAAAACTTAAAATCTATGAACTTCGAAGACCATATGAAATAGGCATAAAGAATGTCAGTCCATAAGAGTCCAGAAATTGTGTTTACGTGAAGAGGCAATTGGGCATGTAATAAACATAACAGGTATAACATTAATGCATGACCAACTCCCGAGCAAATCCATACCTATGGCATGCAACATTTTACAAAAGTACCCATTTCTTGTTAGGTAATTGCTGGACATCTCTTAACCATAGGGTTGGCCTTTGACAAAACGAAATCATAAGATCCGTTTGTGTGTTAACGTTAGTCAATAGCACATCAGGCCATTTACCAGCTCTGTTTATGCCGTTATAACGCTGCAGTTATCTGTTTCAAAGTACACACTGAAAGATGTAATATAACAAAGGGTTTGCAATCTACCTAAATTGGACCTACCTCCAACGCAACAATGGTAATCAGCGGAAGCCTATGGTTTTTTGGCCAACTCCGCCAGAACTTAGGTCATCATCCCGCGGGTTCGAAGTTACCAATCACCATTGTGGTTTCGAGTACGTGGGTTCTATCTGTCATTGTTACGCGGTTGCGCTTTATTCCGTAGAGTAACGTGCACGTGTGAGTTTAGTGGCCGAACTCATTCTCATTGGTCACTTCGACCCCGCGTGTTCGACATACGTATGGCTATTCAAACAACGATAGAAGTCCTCCACTATACCCCTTATCTTTAACCTATCTTGGTCATATGACCACGCTATCTACTCGCCAACTAATGGTTACGCCTTCTCCACGTCCCCGTAATAATTACTAAAACAGAATCAGAAGCCGCCACAGTAATAGCTTGCAGAACATTTCAAAATATGTCTTTTAAGTGTTAGATTCAGTGCTGGTTAAGATACAAGATGTACAATCACAGTACGTTAAAGGCTGCTCGTAAGGCGAGAGAAATAGGGGACAAGCAAACAGTACGCCAACATTTGGAGGATATAAAGGCGAGTACCCATTGGTGTGACAACACTACACCGACGCCCACTTTTAAAATGGTGTTTAATTCTCGTGTAAAACAAAGCAAATGTAATGTGATGTATTCGTGTTTTTATCAATTTTCATTTCAGTGTATACATAATACCATGCAATACCTGATGAACATTAAAACTTTGAGAATACAATTGCTTAAATTTACCAGATTTTACCAGTGGCGCAAAACTTACCTTACATAGGAACGAGGATCCAAAAAAGCAAATATTACAACATACTGAAATTAACCCATTCTACAATCACTTGCACCTATTGAAAACTAATGAAAATAATTTGGATGTTTACTCTGTATAAAAACCATAAACCATAAATATAACTTAAAACTACAATTATTATCTTAATTAGTCAACAAAGTTATAAATCATATGTGAAATCAAGAAAAACATATATTGCAAAATCGTGAACGCGTTTATTTTGGTATCTGCAAAATAGAACGCTCTATCAAACACGTGTAATGAATGATGAATGGTGATTTTAAAATACGACAGTATGTAAAATACGAATATGATGATTTTGAGGGAAAACACTAAAACCTATAATTATAAACTAATTAATTATGCAACTTTACCTTTTGAAACTTAGTGGATTCATAGACCTCTATGAAATAAGTAATTAGGCGAATTTTCGCAAAAACCTAAAAAATGTGAAATACGACAGTATATGATGCGGGCGACGATATCTATATTATAATAGGTCACGTGTATCTGTCTACGTCTGTCTGTCTGTGTGTCTGTCCGAGGGTCGTACGGTCACGGTCTGATGACGTTGTAATCCAAACCTTCTCCTTAACTGGAAATCAACATCTTGGTTCAGAATGGAACCAAATGAAATCTGGACAGCTGTTCATACCTTTAAGGAGCCGTCCCGAGGATGTAGTGGACAGGGTGTAAAAATGCTGTAAAAATGCTCTGTGTTCATCAGCCCGTAACTTTTTAAATACACAAGGGAATTGGATTTTTTTTTAAATGGAGCATATTAATGACACTTTTACACCATTGCTTAATTAAGATGCTGCACTCTAAACTTTTTACAATATAGGGGACGTCTTTTGGGTTTCCTTTTTTATGACTCGCCCTGTACACTGGCTTGAAGCTTTTAGTCGGGAGGTGGCCTCATTGAAGACCATAGTATGGGAGTGAAATTTCGTACTATGCAATTTTATTGTTGAAAGTAATAGACCAGGGTGTCACCAGGTGCCACCCTCGAACCCTTAGGACTCGAGGGAGAATTTGTGATATTTCAGAAATTTATTGAAGCATTTAGAAATTTCATCCCCTTATGTGACCTCACAGTAATCCAAAGGATGCCAAGGCGGCACCCGGTGGATTCTTCCATTACATGGTACACCTGTAATTCTGATGCTAAATTTAATCTATAGTTTCGTTAGTCTAGGCAGTATCACACCATAATTCTTGATTTAGCAAGCTCACCTTCAATTTTCATAATATAAAATATAGACATACATATACATAACATTACATAACCATTTAACCGTACAAACGTTATACATGTATATCAAAGGTATTAGCTCTAGAGAACTTTGTATCGTAATGGCAAGCAGGACTTAACAAGTTACTCAGTAAAGGAGTCAGTTATTGTAATCAAGACAGTTATAGTATTCATAGTGATTATTGAAGGAAAAATCACCATCCGATCATCCTACACCTCAAACATACTTGTCCAACCATAACAATTCTGTCTGTAGCTTTTGAAAAAGCTGATGACTGCCGTTGAACAAGGAGAAGGCGTTGATCCCGGAGAGATTCCCGCTCTACCCAAAGCTGTTGATCGTAAGTAAAGAGGCCGACTGTTTTTAGCGTAAAATCAAGCATATACCGTATATTGCCGTCGTTAATACTATATATTCCATATGTAGTAAATGTTTTAATTCACATACATATTTATTATATATATTAGATATGGAATAACACGAAATGATCACGTGGTTTGACTCCTACATCCGTGACCGAAAGCAAGTGATAAAGATAGGAAACTCCAAATTTGAATCTCATGAATTGCTTAGTGGCGTTCCTCAGGGTTCAGCAGCGGGCCCTGAGGTTTCTATTCTGTATTCTTCTACTATTGTAGCAATTGTTAAGCGTTATCAAGACAGTGGGGTGTTTAATGCAGATTATATTCAACTTTATGTTGGTCTGAATCCCAGCAACATTACTCCTTCAAGGAGACTAAAAACTGGATGGTGAATAACAAGCTTGTCTTAAATAAAAGTAAAGCTGAAGTTGGTTCTCTTATACCCTTGCCTATTATTTTCATAATTGGGCGACTCTGTAGTAGAGGTTTTCCAAGCAAAAGAAATTGGTGTCACCTCTCCTTGGTTCCTCGTGTCAACAACAGCCGTTTTGCTTCACATGCTCTTAGAAACATCGGCCGCATCCACAAATATTTGGACCATAAAAGCACCGAAAATCTAGTTCTAGTTGCCTTAACTTCAGCAACAGAATCTTATATGAACTTCCACACTATCAAATAAAACTAAACGACTTCAAAATTTGCTGCCGGCTCGTTTCAATGTCCAATAAACGTGTCAACATTACAAAAGCCGGTGTCATACTAATAGCAGTGGTTGTGTGACTGAGTGTCCTACAACTCATCTGTCTATTAAGATTATGTTCTCCATTGAGTGATGTGGCATAATTTGTTCAGCCACTGTACCCAAATGGCCTCGTCTACACGGTCACGGTTTATTCCGTACATGTTGCTATGGTATTTAGGACACTCTCATGGGGGACACTCAGTTTCTTTATACCAGTGCTAAAATATCTGCAATGGCTGCCTGTGAAGAAACTCATTGCTTACAAACTTATGTTATTAACTTTCAAAGTATTGAATAATCTGACACCAAGCTATTTATAGAGAGCACGTGTGGTCCAGTGGAAAAGCGCAGGACTCGTTATCAGCAAGTCGTGAGTTCGAGCCCCGCCGCGGCCAACGTGTTTGTGTCCTTGGGCAAGATACTTAGTCTCAATTGCCTCGTCCACCCAAGCGACAATTGGGGAGCTGTTATGGGTGATATTACAATCTAAGTGCTGATAGGGTCGTGCCCTTAGCCAGCTGCCACCTAGGTGAAGCGAAATGATTGTGACGATTTCCTGACGGCAGCGTAATAATAATTGGCAATCAGCGCATTGAGACTTCGTGTGTAATTCGCTATATAAGAATGGTTGTATTATTATTATTATTATTATTACATGATCCCATTACTACAGAGCAGCCTACATGCTATTCTACAGCAGAGGAAGATAACACGCATATGCACTCCTGAACTCTAAAATCGCCTCCCATCGTTTCAAGACTTCATTTAAAACTTGTTCAGCGATTAATTATTCTGGTATATAATTACATTTTTTATATTGCTCTTTTCTTGGTTCAGAGTGTTATATTATTATAATTATTAAGCTTTAATAATATCAAAGCACATTGTCTTTCCATTTTTCACATTTCGTTTGAACTATGTACGTGTTAAGCAAAAGATAAGCAAGCTGCACCAATCGACAATGCGCCAGAACCTGCAACGATCCTGCAAGCATTGGTTTACAGATCTCAAAGGTATAAAGACCTTATCAATAAAGCAAAGGCAGACGGTAATAAGAGCAAAACAAGACGAATGGAGAGGCAGTTGAAGGTATATATGAGACTGAGGATAAATATTTCATTAAATGGTCATAATCGTTCAAATGTTACCGTAGGTTGAGTTTAATTTCTTGACAATTGGATTAATTTTGGAAACTATAAACTCTAGTGTAGCATTTTTGTAGATCAATCAATCAAAAATACACGACAAACATAAAATATCATGGAAGAATACAGTTGGCACAACAAGTATCTCGGCATGATTTTCGATCAGTATTGTGCCAAGTCTGATAAGTCCGATAATTTTTAACGTTTTCGGAATATACCTTTTGTTGCCTAAGTCTTTCTCTTTTCTGTTTCGACCTATGTGTAAAAAACGTGGAAAATGGCTGAGATAGACGCCTGGAAACGTTAAACCCACACAAAAAATGTACTGTTTGGGGCATTTTTCAATGGTCACTTTGTGGTACAACGCAATACACGTGTGTATTGATTTTACACTACACAAGCGAGAAAGCCCACTTGCGATATTGATTGTCTGCAAGACCTAGGCAACAAAATGTATATCTTGGAAACATTCAAAATTATCAGACCTTGGCACAGTACTGATCGAAAAACATGCCCAGATACTTTTTGTGCCAACTGTATCTGACATGAGTATGATACGGCAACCAGATAACGCAAAACGTGTAAAGGAGGTGTATTGTACAGGGACATAATTACCTATAGCATTTACAAAACCTGCACAAAAACGACTTAAGTACTAAATTGAAGATATAATTAAAGGTTATCAAGGTTGACGAGGTTATCAAAATGTATATCCTGAACTCTAGCGTAGATTACCACGCCTAACCATAATGTAATATTTTTTTTTCATCTCAGCCTATATAATAACGCCCCATAAAGAAGGAAGAGGAAGATAAACCGTCAATTATGAGAGCTGCCAACTTCCTTGAGTTCCCGCCTTTCCCGCCACCCACTGTGAAACAGGATCAGCGTGGTTTTGTATATATCATGTGATCAAGGAAGCCAAGCCAACGGAAACAACAGCTTTGCTCTAAAGATGTGAGTTCTGTCCATTAAAATGTCCAAGGCATAAATGGGCACGTATCATGTGTGGCACATTAGATATGATATGTGATTAGAGTTCATGGCTGAATTAGTTTTTAGCTTCGAATGCATTGACCAAATATCAATGCAGGGGCACTACAACGAATACTGCACAAGCTCCGCAGGGCCCTCCGTGCCGTTTTGAGCCTGTCAAAAGGACCAAGTGTATTGATTTTGCCACTGGCCGAAACAAATATATAAAAATATGGCAGACATGAACTAAATTCATAAACGTTATTATATAAACATATTTACCCACAAAATTTGAACGCACTTTGTAAACTCCCAATTGCAGGAATGTTTCTAACGAAAATTGCACACACCCGTTCCATAAATTAAATCCTAGCACACCACGTACGTTCTTTAACATACGCACCGTGCAATGACAAAATATCAAGCATGATATTTTTGTCCAATTCATATTTCTCCTCGCATACCAAAAACGTTTAAATAGAAAAGGTATAATCTATAGAACTATTACTGTCAGAAAAGTTATCATTATATAGCATATCATGTCTAAATCTAATTGTAAGTGTGATTGATCTAATCTGTTGGACATTGCCATATTTTTAACCAATCATTTTTGATCACAAAGTGAATACATTTTGAGTTCAAATTCAAATAATATTGTGACTCAGATGTTACTATTGTGTCTATATGATATATCTGTGATCTACGCAAGTGCATTGATGCAAGTGCATTGAATACCGCCAAAGTCACACGGTGACTGATCAATCTTGATAGTTTTAAACAGGATCAAAGCATGGTTGGGTAACAAACAAACAACAAAACAAATCAATCTGCGTAATTGCGTTAATTGAAACTTTCACCTTACACAGGGTGTCCCTAATAAAAAAGGGTTACATGTAGGAAATAATATCCTCACTTACATACGGTGTGTAATAGGCTACTTCTGACAATAATATTAATGCCCTATTGCTTATTCCTCATGTAAATTGAACAGAAACTAAGTCTCTGTCAAGACTTCCACGAGGGATATAGAGCTTTATTCAGGCAGTCAATAATCCCTTATTGAAGTCGTGCGCTAGACTAGGTCAATGGAATATTACACTTAGGAATTTGACGACAATCTTTCATCTAGGTCTCTGCTGATTTTCGGTCTTTTCGATCATTGGATTCTTTTTACATGAGTGCAAATGCCAAGAGACGACTCTGATAACGGACAAAAGTATACCTGAAGTGAAAGTAGTTTTCTGATATTTTGTGTGTATCTTCCATGTCGGAGAATTGCATGTCAAAACTATTCAAATTTCTGTTTGGACGCGGATAATGAATAATGAACTCTCCTGGTACTACTTCATGCTACGTTCATGCCCTCCAAATTAACTGCACTAGTTTATTTGCTGTTCATTACTGAAACCCAAGCCATCTGTAACAGAGCAATTAATCCTTGAAAACTATTGCATTAACATTATTAACATGGTACTGGAAAGAGAAGTAAACCATTAGGGGTTTTTCAGGGCATACACAACGTTCATACCTAAAATCCTATCAATGAACCCCATTCTGTTTACCGTACGTTTCTGCGAACTAGTACTTACAAATTAAATCGTTAAATATCAAATTCCAGGCTTGCAAATTGCAGGATTTTTTACCACTTTCATGAGTTCGTCCCGGCAGCCATACATAAACGCTTTTTTATTCTGTCACGTGACACGTATCGACCAATCACGTACGTGGACATCTGGTACAACTATTATTTCTTTACAGATCTATCCCCTGTGGAAATCCGTAAACAAAGGCCATGCTTGCATCATAAGCAACCATGTTTTCCACGGCGGTAATGAAGACGATACGAATCGTGATCGTGCGGATATCGATTTCCAAAATGTTCAGCAACTCTTCAATGAATTGGGTTACATCATCGAAACATATGAGAACATTACTGCAACAGGGGGCTTTAGGTAGAAATCTCTAAACTCTAAGACAGACACAAGTTAATGGGAGTTCTACTTGTTGTTGCGTATTTACGGTAGCAATCACAAGAGAATTTGTAAGTCGCGTCTTCTTGAAGGTTTATTAGATGTTCGCATAAACGGATATCATTGTATCAAAAACATTATTTTACATTACAGTTCAGAGAACACACCATTTTTTATAGCATATTTTCCCTGTCGAGATCTTTTCTCAAGTAGAGACTCTCTTGCGCCATGATTTGAAAACAGGGTTGGTACATTTTGTGACCCCACGTTGCCTGGAACCCGACTCAAATTCGCAACCTTTACGGAATAAAGTACAGTTTCACATGCACTTTATTCCGTAAAGTTGCTGAATTCCGAGTCGGGTCAGGCAAGTGGGTGGTCACAAAACTGTACAACCCCTTTGTTTACATGCCTGATTGCATGGGAAGGTTACGACAATTCTGTCATGTGTTGGAAGATTGCTATGTCTAATGGATAAGCCAGGACAAGACAGTTAATATTTACAAAGAAGAAAATTAAAAAACCTAGCTATAATATTTTTAGTGAAAATATGTCCGTGATGGCTGGGGGAGAGGGAGTTAGGGGTAGGATATAAGTCCACAGGAGTTGATGTCAAACTGTTTTGGGATTTACATTCAAGATATAAAATGAAAACTCTACTGGGTAACCAAGAACTGCTGCCAGGAAAGATCTGAAGGTGTTTTTAATGTTTGCACTTGAAAAAAATACCAACTCGGATGCACACTCTAGGAAAAAAAGTTCTCAAACGGTTCTAAAGTTGGTCTCTCTATGGAACCTCGCAGGTTCTGTAAGAACCATTAAAAAGGTTTCTTAAACACGATATAGAACCATTATGGTCTTTGAAAAATCGTTTTTGGTTCTTCAAATTTATAGAACCCTAAATATCATATATATTCGATATAGAGGACAAAATGGTTCCAAATGGAACAATTTTTGTTTAGAGTGCATGTCAGCTTTCATCATTTCACAATCCTTATTTCTCGTCCTTGCTATGCCTGCTGGGGTATTTGGTTATCAAATTTAGAAATATGATAAATGATGACACATTTATCAGGAATAATAAATAACTACAGAAATGCCTTACATTATTATCGGTTTTACCATTACCATAAAGTAAAACGTTAATTATAATTTTGTGAACAGAAAATTCGGGAAACCTTGAACAACTTTGTCGCCAACTTCAATCGGGTGACTCCCGCCAGTCCCCCATATACGTCTTCAGTGGTCGTTATCACGAGCTACGGTACCCAAGAGTCGATTATGGGTACAGATTGTGAAGAAATCGAACTGGGTGAAATGGCCAAATTATTTGAAACGGAAAAGGACCACCAGCTTTGCGGAAAACCCAAGTTGTTCTTCATCAATTCTTTCCAGATTCCAAAAGGTATATAAACTTTCACATTTTGTTTTCAATTTGAGATAAAAACGAAGTATTCATTAGAGGAGATGAACAAAAGTTCACTTTGATAACCATAAACTTGGACCAATTCATGATTAAAGGCGAAACTTGTGATACGTGCAGGAAGACATTCGGCGCATTCCATTAATGTTTTGAACTATTTCTTTTGGTATTACACAATAATTTCCGGGGTTCTGTTTGGTTTGGAAAACTAATATGATATATTGAAATCAAAGCCTGATTCTGAAGTGGCGTTAATGCAAAGCAAAGCTAAAACAAAATGTGGAATTCAAAATTTGACATTGTGCAGCTATATTGCTAACTTTAACTTAAGTAAAATTAAACCAATCAAACATGTTTGGTAAATCTTAAATTTATCCTTGAAGCAATAATAGCATACTTTTATAAAGAGCGTCCCCATTTCCAAAGATTTTGGATTTTGCAGTTAGAATGGGAAAGCTCAAAATATCTATTTCTCAAATTTGTTAATTAGAATCAGGATCCCCGTATCGTATTCAACGTCCTTTCATTATGAAATTCCACCATGTTCGTGACTACACTTATCCGCAGGTCCGTCTGTAAGATTGATTTTTTGGTGGGTGGAGTTGCGGGACTTCGAAAAAAAGTAGACTTCTAATTTATAGTGGATCTACGCCTACGGACCAAACCCTTCGAAAATTTACAAAAAGTGACCCCCCCCCCTTGTTGAATTTGTACGCGTACGGGCCTGCTCATCCGTTAGCTGTTCCGTATGCGTACAATGACAGCAGCCTATATCCCGACTGATTTCCTGAATCCGTCCTGGTAGAGAAGGCATCAAGAATGATGTTGACCAAGAAGTATCAAAGACCTAAGACAGACAAGAGATTCATGGCCCAAAGTGCTTTCAGTTCCTCCTCCATTCCGTCTACAGACGGATAATGCTGCTGCTGATGATGAACATGCAAATTCTGATAGCCTTAACTGTTCACATTCCATTAACATAAGTGAAAATTAAAGTGCTTACATAAACAGATTATTATGACATTGACACATAAAAAATCAAGGTGCCTAGCTGGACATTTCTGAAACAGAATACCTTGCATAGTTTTTCTGGAACACTCTATTCCTAAAACGTGCACGTAAAAAGTAAAAACAATACTTTGAAATCTGAAGGAGAAAGAATAAACAATTGCTTGCGGTTTTATAGCATTGCTCACACAGTCGACCAGTTCTAAAGAAAACACAGAGACAGCAAGTTTGGAGGCGAACACAGAGTCTGCAATTTCGAAAGAG
>JAMKCH010082189.1:0-12148 GCA_023653785.1 Ophioderma brevispina | reverse complement strand
CTCTCAAGGATACCTAGCTAGTCAACCCGAAATTTAAACAGAGGGTGGGTAAAAGGTACCTGAAACAAAAACAGCCCCTTGGGTGATCAAATGTGTCAAATGATGATTCTCAATCACCCTAACTCCCTGGGCACCACCCCATTATACAATCTGTCGTGGATGTCTCATTACAGGGCAAACATGAGTAGTCCCCTGACCCCCATCTTAACCCCCTGGGCACTACACCATAATACAATCTGTCTGATCGTCTCATTACAGGACACAAGTTCATGAGATAGTCCTCTTGATCCAACATCTTAAACCCCTGGGCACTACCACCTATAATACAATCGTATGATTGTCTCTTACAGGACACAACTGAGAAGTCCTCTGATCAACCCATCTTAACCCCCTGCGAATACCACCTATAATACAATCCGTCTGATTGGCTCATTCCAGGACACAACATTAGATTAGTCCTCTGAGCCCCCCATCTAACCCCCTGGGGCACCAACACCTATAATACAATAGGTGATTGGCTCATTTACAGGACACAACATGAGATTAGCCCTCTGACACCCATCTTAACCCCATGGGCACTTACCACCATAGACAAATCTGTCTGATGTCTATTACAGGAAAAAATGAGATAGTCCTGCTGATCCCCCATCTTAACCCCCTGGGCATACCACGTATTAATACATCTGTCTGAGTGTTTCATTACAGACCAACAGAGATAGTCCTCCTGAATCCACCCATCTTACACCCCTGGGCACTAAAACCTATCATAACAATCGTCTGATTGTCTCAACAGGGCACCCAAATGCGATAGGCCTCTGATCAACCCATCTAACCCCCTGGGCACACCACCTATAATTACAATCTGTCTGATGGTCTCATTACAGGGACACAACATGAGAAGTCCTCTGAGCCACCACATTCTAACCCACTGGGCCCTACCACTATAGATACTCTGTATGAGTGTCTCATTAAGACACAAACTGAGATTGTCCTCTGATCCACCCATCTTAACCCCCTGGGCACCACCACATATAATACAATCTGTCGGATCGGTCTCATTACAGTACAAAAAATGAGATGTCTCTGGATCACCCATCTTAACCACCCTGGGCACCCCCACCTATAATCAATCTGTCTGGTTGGATCATTACAGGACACAAAAATGAGATAGTCCTGATCCACCATCTTAACCCCTGGGCAACCACCACCTATAATACAACTCTGTTGATTGTCTCTTACAGGACATGACATGAGATAGATAGTCCTCTGATGCCTCATCTTAACCCCCTGGGCACTACCACCTATAATAACAATCTGTCTGATGGTCTTCATTACAGGACACAACATTAGATAGTCCTCTGATCCATCACACCATTTTAAACCCCCTGGGGCACTACCACTCTAATACAATCGGTCTGATCGTCTCATTACAGGACACAACATGAGATAGGTCTTGATCCACAATATTAACCCCATGGGCACTACCACTATAACAATCTGTCTGACTGTTTCAGTACAGGACACCAACATAGTATAGTCTCTGATCCCCCATCTTAACCCCCTGGGCATACCACCTAGAATACAATCTGTCTGATTGTCTAATTAAAGGACCACAAAATGCAAGATAGTCCTCTGACCACCCATCTAACCCCCTGGGCACGACCACCGATAACTACAAGCTGTCTGATTGTCTCTACAGAACACACCATGAGATAGTCCTCTGATCCACCATCTTAACTCCCGGTGCACTACCACCTATAATACAATCATGCTGATGTCTCATTACAGGAAACAACATGAGATGTTCCTTTGATTCCACCCATCTAACCCCATGGGCAACACTCAACCTATAATTACAATCTGTCTGATTGGATCATTACAGGACACACCATGAGATAGTCCTCTGATCACCCATCTTAAACCCCCTGGGCACTACCAACCTATAATACAATCTGTCTGATTGTCTCATTACAGGACAAAACTTGAGATAGCCCTCTGATCCACCCCTTTTAACCCCCCCTGGGCACCACCACCTATAATACAAATCTGTTGATGTCTCATTACAGGACAAAAATGAGCAGCCCTCTGATCCACCCAATCTAACCCCCCGGGCACCACCACCTATAAGACAATCTGTCTCGGATGGTCTCTTACAGGACACAACAGAGATAGTCCTATGATCCACCCATCTAAACCCCGACGGGAACTAACACCTATATACAATCTGTCTTGATTGTCTCATCTACAGGACACAACATTAGATAGTCCTCTGATTCCACACATCTTAACCTCCCGGGCACGACCACTAGAATAACAATCGTCTGATTGTCTCATTAAGGACACAACATGAGATTAGCTCTGATCCCCCCATCTTAACCCCCTGGGCACACCACCTATAATACAATCTGTCTGATTGTCTCATTACAGAACACACAATATGAGTAGTCTCTGATCCACCCATTCTTAACTCCCGTGCAACACCTATAATTACAAATTATGTCTGATGGCTCATTACAGGACCCAACATGAGGATCGCCCTCTGATCCACCCAATCTTAACCCCCTGGGCACTACCACCTATAATCCAATTGTCTGATTGTCTCATTACGAACACACCATGAGATAGTCCTTGATTCCTAACCCATCTTAACTCCCGTGTGCACTACCACCTATAATACAATCGTAGGATCGTCTCAGTACAGGACCCAACATGAGATGGCCGCTGTCCATCACCATCTAACCCCATGGGGCACTAACCCATAATACATCTGTCTGATTGTCTCATAAAGGAACCACATGAGATTGTCCTCTGATCCACCCATCTAACCACCTGGGCACTACCACCTAGAATACAATCTGTCTGTCTGATTGATCTCATGAAAGGACACCACATAGTGAGATAGTCATCTGATCCACCCATCTAATCCCGGGCACTACCACTATTAATAACAATCTTCTGATTGTCTCATTACAGGACACAACATGAGAAGTCCTATGAATCCACCATCTTAAACCCTCGGGGCACACCACCTATAAACAAATCTGTCTGAATTGATCATTACAGGACCACAAAGAGAGAGTCCTATCGTGCTCCAAACCATTTAACACCCTGGGCACCACACATATAATACAATATAGTCTGAATTGTCATCTTACAGAAACACACCATGAGATAGCCTTCTGATCCACCCATTCACCCCCTGGGCAACTACCAACTATAATACAATCGTTCTGATGTCTATTACAGGACCACAACATGAGATTTGCGCCTCGGATCCACCATCTTAACACCCCTGGGCACCACCACCTATAAAAATCGGTCTGATTGTTATTAAAGGACACCATACATGATGATAGCCCTCTGATCACCCATTCTTAACCCCCCTGGGCAACACCACCTATAATACAATCTGTCTGATTGTATCATTACAGGACACAAAAAGAGGATAGTCCTTGAGTAACCAAGTCCAAAAAACGTTGCTTTCTATATCTCTGTGTAAACCCATACCACCGATCTTACAGTATCACTGATTTGATCATTTAAATGATAGCGCCCTTCAAGTAGTAACCAATCCAAATGTGCTTAGATGCTGACGAATAGACAGGTAGTGCTCAGGAGGTTCATCTTGCATTTATTTTTTGTTTTCAGGTTCACCAGAGGTAATTTGTCTTGGACATTGACAGTCTGTAGACATCAATGACATTAACCCAACTGCAGAGTAGCTTTAAGAAAATGATAGTCACAACATTGCACCCATAATACTGCCAAATTAAGGTAAGCAAAAAAGCATGGATCAAAAATGAAGGCAATTCTTTAATGAATTCTTGGATTTTTTTTTTTGTTTAAAAAAAAAGATTTCCATGAGGTCAAGAGGTTTCAGCAGTTTTGTTGATCAAAGGATTAAATCAGCTCAGATACCTGTGAGGCAGGGTGCATTCCTGGAAGTGAGTTCCCATGAGCAAAAAAGTGATATAGTGCCCTTTTGCCTCACTGAGTCAGTGACGTCAGGGTTTTTATGCAGTGATCGCAGCAAGCGGGAAAGAAAAACGTGGTCGTTGTAATTCAAAGCGATGGGTATATACAGCGCGCGTAAATTGCACACGCAAAAAAATATCTGAACGTGCTGACGTCAATGAGTCCCCCCCCGACTGGAAAGAGGAGGAGATAGATGGAGGTATTTTTTTTTGTTTTTGTAGCATGTTTGCTCTTTTTACCCCTGGATTTTTGGCATGACACTCTAGAAAAAGCAAGGGAGATAAGCTTCAGAAGGAAGGGAAAGAAAAAGAAAAATGCAAAAATGTACTTCTGTACCACCTCCCCCCAAAAAAAAAGGAAAGAAGAAACATTGACCAACATTGAAGGGTATATTTTAAGGGGTTTGGCACATGCACACATGAAACACTTTGATTCATGATTTCAAAATTCAGAAGGCCAATTTTTTAAAACAAAAAACAAAAAAAGAGGGTCCCCACTCAATCTAAAACACCATGGAGAAAAAGGAGGACATTTTCCAGTCCGGGAAGCCATGGGCAAATTTAAATTTGTGATCCCTGCAAACACGCCAAAAGTTGAAACACAAATTTTAAAATAGGAGATCATGTTTTGATGTATTTCTATGTTAAATATGAATTGTAATTTTGAAAGGCCCTGACTCAGAGATTTGAAATTAATTTTCAAAATTCCTTAAATTAATTTAACATCTTAAAAGTGTCATTCTCAAAATTGTTTAATTCCAAAGTAGCGATGAATTGGTTTCATTTTCATGCAGAAAGCAGTAGTAAACATTCTGCATCAGTTAAAAAACTGCACCGTGGCTACCCCTGTGTTATAACACAAAATAACAAAGTTGGGATTTCTACATGAAGGAAGTCAGATTGAGCTTAGTTATTTCACACATCGATTAGTATTATGTGATGACAAACATCTCTGTAGTAAGCCCCCCGCTCCTAAAAAATGATTGTTTGAAAATTCTGAGGCAGCTCAGTAGGAATCTCTGAGTCAGCTTTTGTTTTAAAGCGATTACTTCGGTATAAGCTATGGCACATTTAAGAAAATCCCTAAATAAACATGTACACAGAGGGTTCTCAGCAATGGGAGGATCCTTGCGGACAAAAAATCCAATTTATTCCGACAAACCTTCCCTATAACCACCCAACTGTACACGATCCATGGCAACGCACCTGTTTTATTCGTCGTGGTATATTTCCACGTGCATGCATGACCCGAAACAGGCAGCCAGCGAACACACTATAGCCTAACTGCGGCAGATAGAACAATGCAGTGGCTGCACAAGCTAATCCTTTGAAATTTCGTTTGGAAACAAAGCGACTAGGCGCGGAAGTTCGTTTAGATTGTTTTCCCCACCCCCCCACCCCCCCCACCATTCCCCCCCCCCCCCTCCCCCCCCCCCCCCCCCCCCCCCCCCCCCACCATCCACACACCCCTCTCCCCCACCCCCCCCCGGTCCCCCCCCAACCCCCCCCCCCCCCCCACCCCCCCCCACCCCCCCCTCCCCCCCCTCCCCCCCCCCCCCCCTCCCCCCCCCCCACCCCCCCCCCCCTCACCCCACCCCCCCCCCCCCCCCCACCCAACCCCTCCCCCCCCCCCACCCCCCCCATGCCCACCCCCCCCCCCCCACTCACCCCGAACCCCCCTACCCCCCCCCCCCACCCCGTAACACCCCCTCCCCCCCCTTAAAAAAATTACCCCCCCCCACCCCCCCCCCTCCCCACCCCCCCCCCACCACACCCCCCCCACCCCACCCCCCCCACACCACCCCCCCCACCCCCGCCCCCCCCCCCCCCCTCCCCCACCCCCCCCCCCCCCCCCCCACCCCCCCTAAAAAAATACCCCCCCCCCCCCACCACCCCCCCCCTCCTCCCCCCGCTCCCCCCCACCCCCACCCCCCCCCCCCCCCATTTTATTGAAAGAATTACCTAACCTATCTTTAAACAAACTCAGTCGACCCCGATGTGCAAGAAAAAATGCCATAAGAGCCACGAGTTTCGATCCTACTAATTTTGTGATAACAAAGGTTTTTGCTTGGCTACCCCAACACTAAAATCATGAAACTTCCCGGGACAGTTTGAAAGGCCCACGTGAGTACATCATTTAGGTTTACAGCCGGTGCCGCACGTAAACACTGAAGAGATCTTATTACAATTTTTTTTGGGGGATTTTTTTTGGCTACACAACAGTACTTGTATATTAGATGAATGGAGCAACGGGACGGGCATTTCGGTCTACCCGAAACACAATTACCATTCCAGAGACACCTGTTTAACAGAAGTGTATCCAGGGCCCCCCACCCACACCCGTTTCGGACATTGCCATCATCCATATGCGAAAAATAAATGGCTCACTGAATTGGCTTGATTCGGTAGTATGTATGCGTTATCCCACATTTCCCAATTGGGAACACAACACGCACCCCCCTCGAACCTCTGTTCTATACCCACCAAACCGCCCAGGCTTAACCCACGCTTGGGCTCTTTTGGCCCACTCACCCCCCCCTAAATTTTTGGATGACCAACAGGGCCATCAGGCTAAATACGAAGCCCCAGGTTTTCCAATACATGTATAGGATTCAGTGTCGAAAAAACCCCAACCCCCCCACACCCACTCACCCCCCATGCGCGTTACAGGGCCAAAACAATCTACGTACTTTAAATGTACCCCGAGGAGCCGTTATTGTATGATGTAGGGACTTCCTAATTTTAATTTATTTTAAAAACTATATCTCAAGAATCCCAGGCTCATTTTAGCAAAATTAGGCACAAATGTATGCAATTGTTGATAAATGTATCTATTTTAAAGGAAAATGCCTAAATTAAAGCTTGTGTTTTTAATTACAATGTTAAAACCCCCCCGCAGCCAAAATGCGCTAGTCTTCCATACAGGCCAGAACTTGAGAACCCCGAATCATCTTTCAATTGGTTTGTGAAAGACTAAAAATGGCTTGTGCCAAGAACGATTTAGCGTAAATAATAAACCGTTGGCGGCTTCGATTAAAATCGTCTACTGCTTAAGCGTGGAAATGAGTTTTCTTGCAACGGAATACTCCACCCCCATGGACCATGCAAAACATCTGGTAGGTCATTATTGAGGGATTATTTATATATATGTGGTTGATTGAATGGGGTGATAGACTTTATACCAATAAATTCCTTTAAAGGGACAGGAAGATTTTTTGAGCATACAAATTTCTCTCAATTATGATGTTTGTGAACACATACGAAATCTTTTTGATAGTTTATTTACAAAACAGTTAAAAAAACAAATCAAAATGATTCGAACTTCTGCTATCGTAGAACCTCCCCATAGTAAAAGATTGCTTTTGATTTTCCTGTCGGTGACCATGACCAAAAATGCGAAAATCTTTCATCTTAACGATTTTATTAATAATAAAACATATTCATTCCGGTTTGATCCAAATACATCGGTAAGCATTCAAATTGAAAAGAAAAAATGGTGTTTTCAAAGAAATTTTGGCGTGCTTATTCTGGAAAGTCCTTGTGTATTTTAGTCAAGAACGAGAAGTCTGTCTCAGGGAGATGACAAATTCTAAAAAAAGTTTGATTTAAAAAAAATAAAAAAAATAAAAAAAATAAAAAAAATAAAAAAAATAGATTTAATTTAAATTTTATTTGGAAAGAAGATTTGGATTTCAGCTGCAGTATAATACGATAAGATTAGTAATATCTGAAACCTGACCAGAATTGATCCACCTCAACAAAATTGCAGCATGTGTGAAGTAGCTTGCGGAAATCAAGATGATAAATTAATCTGTTAATCTTTTTTCCCTTTCTCATATTTTCAATAGGTGGATCCATTGGTAAGCTTGATGATGGTGAAAGTTCCTGACTCCACATTTGAATGGTCGGAGGTTCAACAAACAGATCAAAGAAATCAAAGAGGTCATTGAAACTTCCAGTCAAACATCAAGAGTTGTTTGACGCCTTAGGAATTGCCCCAAACCCAAAGTAAGTATATTTCTTTCATTGATGGTTTATCATAAAGTTTACAAATTGCAGAAGTCTATATACTTATCAGGTGTGATATTGTAAGCAATAACTAATCTTTTCACGTGAGACAGCAAAAACTAAACTGATCATTACAATCAACCAGCATCGACCAGGATCTGGAATTCCAGTGAGCTTAATTTAAAATTTTTTTTGTCATTTTCGTCCATCGCAAATGCAAAGATTAATTAAAGGCCGACTCAGATGATTTCCTGTGGAGTGGGCGCCCAAATTCCAAAAAAATAGTGTTTTGCATGTAACATTAAAGCTTGTCCATATAAATACTGTGTGAACATTGTAAGCTTAAAATCGAATTCCTATATAGAAAATCACCCAATTTGTTTAAACTTCCGGATCCGGAAATTTTATTATACACCAGTATCCTATGGGACGTAATTACTACAAATAAAGGTTTACGCATCAAAACGAAAAATTCCGATAATTCAAATTTCGGAATTGTGCATTTTAGGTTGCTATCTTTAATTCTAGTTGACTATTTTCATTATTATCAAAAAAATAATTTATTTGCGAAATCTCTGAGTCAGACTTAATGCTGCAGGCAGGAACTCTGTGTGGTAATTGGTATTCTTGAGGTAAACAACAAGAGAGTATGCCATTTTGAAAACCTTTTTGTAGGCTCTATTTGATTTGAAATAAAAGTAACTCATTAGGAGTTAATCTACATCTTGTTCGCACTTACTGCTAGATAGGATCTTAATGTGTGGTTGTTGAATTTTTTAAGTTTGTACTTTATTTAGCCCAACAACCTACTTCAGGGTGTGGAAAATCATAGTAAATTCAAAAATGCCTCATATGTGTTTTTTTAGCTGTAGGTTTGCATAACTTTCATTTAGAGAGTAAACGATCCAGGGGTAACTTGCCGAGCCGATGGCCGTTTTGTTTTGTTTAGTAGTAGTATCGGCCCCGAACCACACATCCCAATCGATGATTTGTCCAAGGAAGGTATAATTTTTTTTTCCAAGAGCATAATTTAGCTTGGCCAATTGGTAAATCTGAGTGGTTCCACATTTGTTACATGTTCCAATGAGGAATTTCTGAGAATAAGGTTAACTTTTTGAACAACCGTGTCGCATGTTTTCTTCTTTAAACTGGTAAAAAAAACCCAGTTATCCTTGTTCACCCCTTTTTCATTCTGTACAATCGCTGAGAATGGCAGGCTCGAACAATTTTGGCCAATCCAATTTTTTTTTGTTGCAGTTTTGTGTCACATGCCCTAAGGCCAGGAAGACACATAGGGATCACTTTGTCCAATGTTGTTGTGTCTGTTGTAGTCTGTGTTGTTTGTTGTTGATGTCTGTTGTGAAAAAGGGGTAACCAGTTGTTGTAATAATCCTCATACTTTGAGGGATTTAAACAAACTTGGGTCACAGGGGCAACATGGCTCATCCCCCCACTTTTTGATGAGGTTTCAAAGGCACATGCCACTGTCAAAGGTCATGTGAGGTCAAGTTGTAAATTAGGCCGAAAATGTAAATGGACTCATTTGAAAGTTGAAATTCAATTGGAACCAATCTTGAAATCATAGGTGCCAACATGGGATCCCTCATTTGTTGATAGAGGTCAAAGTTCGCATACCAAGGTCAAAGTCATGGTGAGTCAGTTGTACAATAGGCCTGAATAATGTAAAATTGATCTCATTTGCAAATGTTTGAAGTGCTATTGGAACCAAACTTGAATCATAGGTGCAACATGGGATCCCTCATTTGTTGATGAGGTTCAAGGTCACATATCAAGGTCAAAGTCATGTTTAGGCCCTATCATTCAACTAACCAACCGCGACGGCAGCGACACAAGCGTCCAGGACCGATGTATTTTTTTTTGCAAAATTGGCCTCTGATCTGATGTCCGATCCAAAATTGGTTAGATCGTTCTTTTTATTTTTATTTTTTCAGGGTGTACTTTTATATGGGCCCACCAGGCACAGGAAAGACACTATTAGCCAGGGCAGGTGGCTAACCCCGACTGATTTACATTTCCTCAGGGTATCAGGCTCAGAACTAGTGCAGAAATTCATTGGGGAAGGCTCACGTATGTCAGGGAACTCTTTGGGTTATGGCCAGGTAAGATTGCGTTTAGAATCAGTCGTTGGTTTTTTTGAAGACTTGTTGCAGTTATAGTTAAGATGAAACAGGCATATTACACAAATAATAGTCTAAAAGACACTACTTTGCTTTGGAAAGTGGAATTAGTCAGTGGTAAGGTCTAAATTTTGAAAAGCAAACCCCCCAATTTAACAAAATTGGAGTGTTTTCACAGTTGCATTGGTAACTGGCTAGTAAAAATACCTGTGAATGGTAACAGCTCGAACATATATACTAATAGAGTTCTTACAACCCGCAAAATCATCAGAAGATCTCAATGCGCACAAAAAGAAAACACAAAACTGAAATGACCAACACAAACACTATGCGTTTGGGAATGCCTGCTGGAATAGATGAGTCTTTAACCTGGCTCTTGAGAACTGATAAGGGAGGATAATTTACAAGTGTGGTAGGAAGGGAGGTCCAGGCTGATGGGGCAGTCAAATGAAAGGATTCGCTCCCAGCAATTGTGAGAGCAACAACTAGGGTTTTTTTGAGTTTTTGCGATTAGGAAACAGAGAGAACGGGAAGATTGGTAAGTGCACAGGATAGAAGAAAGATAAGATGGAAGGGTCCCTTCAAAATAGCGAAACACCTCAAAACACAGTTTAAAATTTAATGCGATAATTGATGGGGACCAGTGAAGCTCCTGGAGAATGGTTGTTATATGATCATAAGTGTCTCTGTATCATAAAAGAGGAATTTTTGGGATATGGAATATTATATCGTATACACAAACATAATAATTCAGTGGCTGCGTGGAAAAGGTTCCTTCCAATATGATATAGACAGGAAATAGCAACCAATGTATGTAGATACGCTCATCCATTAGTTGTTCCATTGGTTGAGGGCAAGTCAATTAGAGGTCATTTTTGTGAGGTGGCAATATTTTCCCTCCCAATGGACGGTCAGAATTTAGCATTTTCTAGGTTCATCAACATTTTTCTAGTTTCATTCACATCATCACTGTTAAATTACGATTGGGGATCCTGATTCTAATTACAAAATCGTTCTTTTATTACAAACAAATACACACTTTTTGAGCATTACCATTCGCACGTATCATTACTAGACAAATACTAACACAACTGTGCAAAAATCTCCAAAATTTTTTAAAAGGGGTGTGCTTTGGCAAAATGGGCTGTTAGCTTTAAAGATATTTTTGACTTTTGTTTAAATAGGGTAAAATGGTTTTGGCTGATTTCTCATGACAAAACAATTTCTGTTGAAAAATCGCTATTCAATTGACTTTTGTCTTACCGGAGCAAAGCCCATCCTTATATTTAATGATGAAATAATTCTATTGGTAGTACAACAAAACGATTGAGGGCAGCTCAGGGGGTGACGCGAAGTGCAAGCGACCTATGCTGGAATTGCTAAATCAGCTGGATGGGTTTGAGCTACCAAAAATATTAAGGTAAGAGAAAGGCTTAAAGTGTTCTGGGGTTTAAGGTAAGAATAACCACTTCTCCAATAGAGGGCCCCTTCAAACCAAAAACTGTGATCGAAGTCAACTTCTAACTGTGTAATCCTATGGGAAAATGAGAAAATTTGAAATTTGAACGCCATAAAAAACCCTCCTTATGAAGGGAAAACAAAAATAATCCTAACTTTGATACATGAACATCCTGAAGTGATAGCAGGATTTTGTAAAATATCGCCTAAATAAAGAAATCCTTCTCCATGTTGTAAAAAACTGAACCCTTGTCATACATTTTGTACATTAATCAATGGCAGCGAATTGACAATGCACGGGCACTAAATTTGAAGAAAAATGCAAAAACACATTGGCCATAACTTCGCTAATTTTGGGCCTACAGTCTTGATGACCATCATTTTTAAGTTATGAGTCACCTTTTCAATGAAAATATTTTCAATGAGGAACCTTTTTCAAAATAATATGGTTATTCCTATTTAGGTCTTATGGGGTAATTGTGGACTATGTTCAATATAAGAGCACCAAAGTCAAAAACAGTGAAGTTCCAGTGGTATATATGTTGTTAAAACGAGCTAATCACACGTGTT
>JAMKCH010082188.1:0-13194 GCA_023653785.1 Ophioderma brevispina | reverse complement strand
GTGCGTGTTATCTGGTACGGGAACTTAGCTTTGGGTATTTCAAATTTGGGAACGTATCAGCCGTTTTTCTGTAATTTTTCCAATTTTGATTTTGATTGGCGGGCACATGCATGTGCCCGGACCCGGTCCCGGAGTACCTCGCTGGCCCACGTAGCTCACTATGGCGCTACACAACTAGGTCTTGATGTTTTCCTCATGAACCTATTATAGATCCACATTTCTGACATTCAGTTACAATTTGCAGGAGACATTTCTCAGGATGGATCTTTTGAGTAGATTGTTATTTGAGCTATGGCTCAGATGACAGTAGACCTCACTCGAAGTGTCATTAGAATCGGTCGTTCACTGTGGAGAAATGGCAACACTCATCCTATACAACCTTGAGAAATATGTTCATTCTTTTCGTTTGACCTACGGACCTGCAGCCAATGTTATTAAAAAGAAAATAATTCAGACAAAGGTGTTTTTCTCCTGTATTCTTCACTCAGAAAGTGCTGACTAATCTGACTTTGACTCCGCAGAACCACCGTTCTCATGGTTGTTTCAAACCCCTAAGTCCAATGTGTTTCCTATATTATTTTCCTATTTTTGTAGATTTTTGCACAGTTGTGTTGGCAGTTGTCTAGTAAACTACACCGTGAATGGTTATGCTCAAGATTACGGATTTGTCATAAAATAAAGAATTTCTGCGCTGAAAATGTCAATTTTTTCCCGTCCATATGAAATAGCGCTATCTCACGGAAATGGTTCAACCAGGCGCGTAGCCAGCCTGGTGGTCCCGAGGGTAGAAGTTCCCGGTAGGTGCAACAAATGTCCCGATCACAGGCAAAATAATCACGGTCGCATGGCAAAACATTCCGAAAAAGGGCTGATTTAACATAAATCCGTCATTTACTTCCCGATTTCCCCTCAACAAATTTGTCAGAGGGGGCATCCCCCCGTCTCCATCTGGCTATCACTGCGTGAACATACGGAACAGCTAATTGGATGAATATAGACACGTACATGGTGCTATTTCTAGGGACGTTCCCAGCAGCGATACTAATTATTCTAATTACAAAATTACAAAATAGAAAATTGTGATTTTTACTATTCACAGGTATAGTTTACTGGTCAATTATCAATGTAACTCTGCAAAATATCATTTTTTTAAAATTGGGTGCGCTGGATGTACAAGTATTGGCACAGAAACGAATTTCAAACAAGAGTATGAAGTCTTCAAACAAAGAGTTGTCAAGCACATCATATTAAAATTCTTGCTTGACGGTCGGATCCGTTATCGAGCTGGTCCTGAGGCGACATATTCTCAGTCAATGGGGTTAAACTCCCTCACGTCCTAACGCCCACCTGGAGTGAAGTCCATTACGGTCATGGTTCGTATGTGGAGGCACAGTCATTTTAAACACTTTTTATTTTGATTGAAAAAAATGGAAATTAAGTGAAATGGCAAATGTTGTGCGCAAAATTCTACAAATTTTGGGGCACGCGGGCATTTTAACAGAATGTAATATACGGAGTCCTTTCATGATCATTGGTGGTAGAATTGGGGGGGGGGTCACCTGCAGTATTGAATGACGGGGATAGGAGCGTCATGGCAAATTGGTTGGAAGGATTATTAGAATTACCCAGTCGTTAACGCTTTGACAAACCAAACGCCTATAAGAATGCGGGGGCACCCTGGAGTAATGAATGGACAGGGTTTATTATTTGGCCAAGAAGTTATGCCAATTGTTTTAGCTTTTAAACATTTTCACACCCTTATGGCACCACCGAGGGCAATTAAAAATCAGGATAGTCGTGTTATAAGCTTAACAGGTTGGTTAGAATAGTTAGCACAGAAACAAAGAAAATAATGTTTGAGCAATTAGTCTATTTTTAAACACGTTGAGTGTGTTGTATGAAGTTATACGTGGTGATTGAATCTCAAATTAAAACGAGTTGTTATCAATTCTAAACAGTTACCCGTCTTGAAGTTATTGGTTTTGGGCATTAAAACCTCCTTGGATTAAAACCATTCGGAATAATGACATAACTATTCATTTATACCCAAGTCCCAGTATTAGTATGAGTTAAACAAGTGCATGACGTCATTTCTTTTGTTGTGTTGATTATTTTCTACGAATCCACACCTTTCTTGCACGAATCTACAGTACACTATAGGTTCGTGCAAAAAAGTTGGATTCGTAAAAACTAATCTACATTATAACAATGAAAAAAGTTGAATTATAGGTACAAAAACAACAACAAGAAAACTATTCGAAGCATCAACAATAACGTTAGAACAATTTTTCTCCCTTTTTTAGATATACATGTTTAGCGATTAAATTCTTAATTTTGAGCCATTATGTTTTCTTCATATTTTAAGGACATCATTTCGGTCGTATTTTGGTGCCACGTTTAAGAAATGACTTATAAACACAAATTGTAACACGTGTAGGTTTATTTTTTGTTTCAAGTGCCATAATGTTACACCTGTCATTTCTATAAATAGTACCTGTTACTTCCGTAGGTGTTTTTTTTCAATTTGCCCAGTGACGTAAATTCGAACCAGCTTGGAAATGGCTCATAGTAGGCCCATGAAACTTACCATTAATATTTTAATTTTGTTTGTGTGTGTTGTTTTTCTATGTTAACTGATTTCAATCAATGTAACTTCGTTGTATAATTGAGTACAATTTAAGCATATGCTAGACTTACAATTTCTTGTAAAGATGTTTTCACTTTAAACGCATAATGTGAAGTAAGGGCAAACACGATTCACTACAATGCAATTTTATTCCAGCTGCAAAACAATACTATCCTAAGCAATGGACGATGTCAACGAACTTGTGCTTGATTTCGCTGTACTTAAATGACCTAACTGAAGCATTCAGGTATTATGTACGAATCTACAGTATTACAAATAACAGGTGTGTAAAAATTTCGTAATTTTAACAGTCCGTATCACGAATCTACAGTGGACAATAGCATTTTAAATTTGATCGGTCGTGATCCGTTATCGAGCTGGTACTGAGGCGACATATTTCTCAGTCAATGGGGTTAAACTTCCCTCACGTTCCTAACGCCAATGCGTGAAGTCCTACGGTCAGGGTTCGTATGTGGAGCCAGTCATATTTCAAAACTTTTTTTATTTGACTTGAAAATTTACAATAAGGTAATGGCAACCGTTGTGGCAAAATCTACAATTTTTGGGGCTTACGATCACAGTTATACAATAACAGATGTGTTGTTTACAGCAACTCAGTTTAATGGGTTAACGCTTGCTTTGAGTAGACAGGATTGGACTAATCGCTCATATATCATATATGTCGAATCTACAGGTATACAATAAGAAGGGTAAGAATTGTATACAATTAGCAGGTGTGTGACAATTCAATTGCGTATAAACACTTAAAAAATACAACCGAATCACGGGATACAAATCATACGCGCGTAATTGGTTTACAATTTTTAAAAAATGCAATGGTTTTAGTGAGGAGAAATCATCGAAGTTATTGATTTGTGCTATCCAAATCCCCTTGCTACGCTCGGGAATTCGGAAGCACGAATCAAACCACTCAGTTTTTCTCCTTAAACTTATCTGATACCCATGCTACACGAATAGCTCACTATGGTAGATTCAACCCATCAGTCACCTCTAGTTACTTCAGAAGATATGGGCATTTAATGAGGGCATGTGCAGTGGGTGCAAATTAAATTTCACGCTAAAATTATTGAAAGATTATGTAGTCCGATAGTAGAGAAAAAATCATTCATGCTTAATATAAAAGCTTAAAGCCAACTCAAGCGCATTTATAGCTACATATCTCTGAAATCATTCTGACAAAATCGCCTACTGCTTCAGTGGTACGTATTCATTGTGACAGGTAGTGAATGTTATGACTTTTGAGCGCCCGTGTTCCGGATACGAAGGAACACAAAAGTCTTGCACTCTCTGTGTAAAAATGATGGCAACATGAAAGGCCAGATTATCTTTAGTTTGTTTCATGAAACGGTTGAAGCGAGGCCACATGTTTTATTTTTACTACCTCCTCTCTCAAACAGTAGTCGACGCTGTCCAAAACTTTTCCTCTTTTGACACGATTGGTTGGAAATCTACCATATATCTCAGGAACTTTAGGTCTTGTAGGTAGAAGGCGGAAATAAATAGGTAGACGATAAAACCTAAGAACATAAATAGAAGACGACTCTCATACGTGGTTTTACGCGTATCAGCCCATGTTTGACGACTCACTAGATATGGCAATATAACGTAAACTACACCCCAATCATCCCCTTCCTTTAAAGTTAAAAATCCAACACCATCTCCCTCCTTTAAAAAACAGTAATAAAGTGGCACCTTCACAAAAAAAATTGAGCTGTCCATTATAATAATGTCTATGAGTGTTCAATGGCAAAGCATCAATGCCTGTATCCTCCATATAAACCAATAGGACACGGGTCTTTCTTTTAGCGCTCAGCAAAAGTTCACGTAGCTCAGGGTTTGCTAATCTCTTGGTCGTTTTCTTAAAAGGGGATGTCATCAAACTTTAAACCCATAAACATATATGAACAGTTGAAACTGTTCAACATCTGTAAATGCACTAGTCCAGTCAAGGCCAAACCATTTTGGAGTGCTTTGTTTTATGTAGTATCCACAAGTTGCAATCCTATTTCAAAATTATTATCTAGCAACAACACAATAATTGCATGCAGTTTTGCCATAATCTAAGCTATATGAGATCAAGCGTTACTATCACTCGGAAAACTTCCAAAAGAGCACGGAACACAGTCCGCTATCTAACCTAGCTCCTTTAGAAACATTGTTGCTCCTGCTGGCGGTGCACTGTGACATCTGTGGTGGCATTCAGCTCAAAGTTCACAATTGGTTGCAGGCTGACCCTCGGAGCCCTGTGTTATGTTATACATGGTAAGTGGATTTTCTCACCTGTACGGTTTTGCAATTAAGGATCGTTTTCCTCCTAAATTCCTATACTGGTTAAATGCACCTTTTTCTAAATAACTAGAACAAATTTCTATTATACTTTAACAAAAAAAATATTTACTTGAAGTTAATAAACTATGACTAACAAACCCTACACCGGGGGGTCTTAGTTCCATACGAGAGGATCATGCATACAGTCCGTGTATTCTTGCTGGTTTGCCGGATTTGGTTCTGGTCCCTTGTTCCCGTGTTTCTTGGTACTTGTGCAACTGGTTGTCTTCTTCTTGTCTTGAGGCAACTGGACTGCTGACTTGCCGCTGTGTTGAACTGGGTGATTTTCTGCTGATT
The DNA here is from genome assembly GCA_023653785.1 of Ophioderma brevispina. Lineage (NCBI taxonomy): Eukaryota > Metazoa > Echinodermata > Ophiuroidea > Amphilepidida > Ophiodermatidae > Ophioderma > Ophioderma brevispina. The sequence goes on along the minus strand of JAMKCH010082188.1, from coordinate 7,922 downwards.
TTTTGCTATTATATTTTATTGTTCTTGGAAGCCTGCCGGTCTTTTGGGCTGGCTGTTCTCAGTGGGCTCCAGTTTCTCTGTTTCTTTATACAGAGCAGCTGTTTTCAGAAACTTTCGGTTCCTACGAATTTCGCCTTTGCTGTCTGAACCAATATGATTCGTGGTCCAACTGTTCGGGCTGTAGCTTTGCTTGCCATTCTTGTTTAATTGTCAGGTGCTACCGGCCCTTCTTCCGACGTTAAGCGGTTGCAGTTCCTTTGCATGCTTGTCATATTGCAAGCATAAATCTCTGCTTCTCTTTTCTTTAGATTGGCTGGTACTCCTGTAAACCTCAACTTCAGGCCGCTTTAGCATGTACTCTGTGTTGTTGGAACTGTTGTTGCGCCTCGACATGATTTTTTGAACTTGCTTTTGAACCATTTTTCATCAGTGTGTTTCTCCAGTCTAGAAGTGCTGCATAAAAATCTGCGGAATCTCTCTTTGTTTTTCTTTCACCGAGGTCTTTGCCCTCTGACATTGCTTCTGCTTTCCCGTTTATTTTGCATGTCTTGGAGAGCTGTACATGCTGGATTTCCCACTGTTGTGAAAATCTTCATACCTCCGTGCCTGGATAACTGGGGCCATTGTCCCTGCTACCTTGTCTGGTTTTCATCCTGGCAAAGTGTGGCTTTCTTGCATTCACCACCCTTGTTTGATGAGTATCTTGGGGGTCCTTGTGATGTCCAGCAACCTCCCAGTATCACTGAAGTGCTACTGTGACCAAATAATCTTTTCCTGGTACTAAAAAAAGATCCTGATAGATTACAACAAAACACCCTGGGTCCTTTTGTGGATTTCAACAGATACATTGGTTCTCTCTTTTGTCTCTTTGAAAAGCATGGCGGTTCTGCACCCTTCCATACTTTCTCTCGAATCGTGCTGCCAACCTGCCCAAAAACAGTGTGGTCCTTTGGCCCCTGCGTATGCTTGGCATCAATTTCACTATGCTTGAATGACTTTCTCTATCAGAGAGATTTGCAGTGCTTTAGGAGACTCATCACATCGCTGGCTTTGTAATCAGGAAGTCCGTTCGTTCCGTGATTTCCATCACGGTATTGAAAGTATTGTCTAATGTAGACTGGGTACTCCTGTTTCTGTTCTGGGCCAACCATTAGTACCAGTTCTTTTAGCTTCTGAAGCTTTTCATCTTCGGCTTACTCTGTTTTTCGCTACTCTGTGTTTTGTCCTCTCTGACTAATTTCAATCTGGTTGATATGCTCTATATCTCTGAAGATCTTATTTTCTTCGTGTTTGTCCTTGTAGGTATGCTCGACTTAGCCAGTCAACTATCTCATTTGTTTTCCTGGTAATGTATGGACTTCAATCCTGTATTTCTGAAGCCTAGTAGCATCTCGGTAATCTCGAAAGGAGCACTATGTATTGGTTTCTGGAATTTGGAAAGGAGTGGCGTGTGATCGGTGTGCACTTTCACCTCGGTTCTGCCCATAGATGAAGTATCAAATCGCTCACATTCAAATACATACACCCAGACATTCTTTTTCACTTTGGGCATAAATTCTAATTCTGCTCGTCTTGGGGAGAGCTTTGGATGCGAAAAAAAAAAAAAAAAAAACAAAAAGGTAACTGTCTGACCTTCTTGTAGCAAGTTTCGCCCAAGTCCTTGTTTGAGCATCCCTGTATATCTAGTTCTGCTTTGGCATCAATTATTCATGACTGGTGCTTGAGTGAGCATCTGTTTGATTTCCTCCATGGCTTTTTCATGGTGTTCCAACCACTCCCAATGTGACCTGTAATTCCTCAACCCTTCTCAAATGTTTCTGCAACCTGTGACAAACCGGGGCAAGAACTTTGATAGTATTTTAGCATCCAGCCTCGCGGGACGGCTTGCTTTGTTTTTCCTCAGGCGTGGCTATTGATGATAGCTTAACCTTCTCTGGGTTCGGCTTTTACTCTACTCCTTCATCTGTAAGAATGTGTCCCCATGTAACACACTCTTCAGCTGTGTCAAGTCTCATCTTCTCTTTCCCCCCCCCCCCTTCTGTGTTAATCCTGAGTCCAACTTGTTCTATCTCTTCCTAAGAACTGTTTTCAGTTTCTAGCATGGTCCTACACGTGCCTCTTGCAATGTCCTCTCCACAGCCATAATGAGAAAGTCATCCGCGATGACCTCCACTCCATGCAGGCCTTCAATTATCTCGCGCTGTCTTATCTGAAATTCCTCCTCTGGGGCGAACTTATCCCAAATGGCATCCTAGCCATCTTAGCCCAATGGTGTTGAAGTGTCGATACTACTTTTCCTGTCAGGCCGACTTGAGAAAAATCCATCTTTTGCATCTAATACTGTAAACATTTTTGCATTGGGAGCTTTGGAAGGATGTCTTCCATGGTACTCAGGTAGCGTGGTCTCTTTATAGTTATTGAGAGCCTCCAGGCCAGATCGAAGTTTTGGCCTGGCTTTTTCACCAACACCATTTACTATCCACTCTTCCGGTTTTTTTTTTGTGACCTTAGTCAGGATCTTGCGTTTCCCAGGTCATCAAGCTTTTTCTTTTGGTTTTTCTTCTTGATAGCTACAGCTACTCTTCTTGCTTGATGTTTCGCTATGGGGGTGACTGATCATATGTCCTCTATGTGGTAGTCCTCAGGTAGTCCGACCAATCCCTCATACTTTCATATTCCGCTGATGAGGTCCTCAGCCTTTGTGCTGTGTTGCATGCATTCAAATATTTCTGGTGCACTTTGTATCCGACCATCAATATTGGTCGTGTACCGATCGAGACTAAAAGTGGCATCTGTTAGAATCACGATCTTGAGTTAGTTTGTACTTTTCTTCTTGGACCCACATTGTAGGGTAACTTCCTCCTAGAACGGACATTTTATCTCCATTGTATAAGTTCAAAGTAGTGCTGATCTCTTCCTTGATTGCTTGCACTTCTCTATTGCTTGGCGAGTCCTTATATGACAGCAAATCACAGGAGGTCCCGCTTCAATCTCACACTCAAATTTCTGCTGAGTGGTTTTTCATCTTTAGCTGATGTTTCATTGGAACTACACTTTCTACTTTTCAGAGCTTAATGCTCTACAGTTCAGCAATATAAACCAGATTCCTCCGAATCTGTATCTCTGTGTCTCTTGCATTTGTTTACATCTTTTTGTGGGCAGGCGATCGCCAACATGGTTGAATTCACCACACTTCTTGCAGCGGCGTTATTGGATGCTGGACATCCTCTTTAGTACTTAATGTTCTTTTGCACAGAATTTACGTTTATCTCAACGAAGCAGACTTCTTTACTCTTGTGGCAGATGATTTTTTGTCACACATTCTTTGTAAGTCTTTTCTCTGATTTCTTTTCTGTGAGATTTCTTGTAAGATTTTGCTTCTCTGTATTTGCACTGTTCTTGGATCTTCACCGGTCACAACTTTTAACTGCTGCTTTGTGTTCGCTTATCTGCATAGCTTTCTATGACCTCTGTAAGGTGCCACGGTTTCTCACTCTCATGGATAACCGGTTCGTACCTGTTTTCCAAAAACCCAGCCTAAGACTAACCGGTCACTAACCATCTCTTCCCTGTAATGTACCAAATTTACATGGCTCCACTAGTTGACGTAGTCTACTCACATATGGATCTATAGGTTCATGTGGTTGCTGGCATTCATTAAGAAATGTACCGGGCTACAGAACATTTCTTTTTGGGGTGAAGTGCTTGGTTAAATTCTGCTAATATTTTGTTCTGGGTCTTTTGTGTCATCTTCCTGTTAAAGACAAAGTGTTCACACGCTTCCTGCACTCTGTTCCCAGAATTGTTCTCAATGTGTTGCTACCTGGATATTCTTTTCTTTCTCGTCCAAACCGGTAGCTACAGAATATCTTCCCAAGACTCCTTGAAACTTTCCAGTTTCCTTTTACATCACCCTTTCACTCATTTGGCACAGGCACGGGCCTTGGAATGTTGCCATTGTGCTTTCTGTACCAATTTTCTATCAGTGACACAAATTATCCTGAGCTGCAAATTTCCACCCGGTAAATCTGGCCCCAGCTGGAATAGGCTGTGTAAAGCTCGAACTTGGCAACTATAATAATTTCGCTACAAATTCTCGCACACTACAAAGTTGGCTGTTAATTTCCTCCGAGACGGCCGTCACCCAAAGCGCGCCACCTTGCGAAAATACGACGTCGCCTATTACTAGGGGGGTGGGCACGTGACGATCTTTTTTTTCAAACGAGTGGATTCTTAGCCCATTTTGGGTTGCTGAAAACAAATCCGTGAACGTTTTCGCCTAAGATGAAAGTTGTGAGTTGGTACAATGACTTTTTAAATTGTGTACATGAAGTCTATGGGATTTGGTGGTTAATTATTCACTTGCCAAAAATCTGACACAACAAACCCTTGACATTTATATTACCAGCACATAAGCATAAGGTATGCTTCTTCCCAAATAGAAAAAAACCTGTTTCCAAGTAATCAAGTTCACGATTGCCTAAACTAAGAAAAATTTCTTCACCTTGCAGAGGGAGTAATAGTCACTTCATAAGACTGCAATCATTTCCACCTAAGGTCTGAATGATCATAGCCCTAAAAAACAACTCTTTAACTTAAAAGAAGTTGCCTTCTACTGTCTTTTTGTACCGTTAATATAGCATCACGTTGAATGAAACCCACTGTCATGGCAGTGGCATGTCACGGCCTTTTATGTACCTGGTTGTACCGGCTTGACCTTACAACATACATGCCCTTCCTACACATGCGTACAATTCTTTGTCAAATAGTCCCTGTTGTTAGGTTAATAACATCACTTTTTTAAAACACTCCAGTACAATTGGCAGGTATTGGCATGTTATAAAGGCTTGACCTTACAACAAATACCTGTCTTTCCAACATCCAGTACCCATAATCGTGGGTCATTGTTTTTGGTATTGCCTTGACCTCAATTGAAATTAATTTTGTAAAAATCGTTTTCCTGCCATTGAGAATGCCTTTGTTTAATTTTTCTTGAAAAAGTGTTTCCTGCTATTATAATTCACCTTTTTAGGATTTTCTAGCAAAATTCAAGAACTAAGATTTCGTTTTTTCATGATTTTTCTGAAATAGGAAAAATATCCTATTGATTTCATTACAAAATTTAAAATTCATTTTTACCCGACCTAAAATTTATCTTTTCCAAAAGCCTTTCCTGGATTTGTTTTTACAACAAAATGGCCTAATAATCCACCGTTTTGAAGAATTAGAAAAAAAAATATCCCTTTAAATGCCCAACCCTATTATTACACGAGGAGATTTTTTCCCTCCCGACTTAAATTCTAGACTAAGTTATTTTACATTTTCCGCCCAATTACACAACTTAATTTCTCGATTTCTTAGCTCTGACTTGCTGGGATTTTGCGTCTCATAGTCTATCTTAGGCCGGAGCACATTCCTTACAACACAACATTCACTTCCAGACACCATGTTATGCTCTTGTACAGTTAAACCAGAACTAAATAAGAGACTACTCTTAGACTGGTTACGTATATCAGCTGTTGACTATCTCTAACTAGAGATTGGCAATATAAGCAACAGTATGACTAACACCCCATAACAGAAGCTTCATTTTTCCTAGGATAGTTTTTTCCTGATGCTGACGTAGTCAACATATCAAAGTCGCCCAAAATCCCCTGTGTGCTATTTGAGAATAGGGGGTAAATTTTATACAGGGTAAAAAATTAAAATGTTCAATTGAGCTAATTCACGGGATCATGGTATTCTTCTGGTCAAACTGAGTAAGAAAAAGTATGCATTTGTATAACTTTGAACTTTAGTTTTTAGGCATGCCGGCCAATATTGTTCAGTCATCGTGGGGTAAAATTTTCAAAACAGTTAAAAAAACGATTTTTATAGAAACTCGTTTTCCAATTACCGTACACGTTGTATGGTGGTCTTTTTAATGGCAAAACATTGCTCATTCACACTACCTACATCTTAAAATATTGACCTTATATGGCCTTGTTTTGTTACCCTCCCCCATAGACCCCATAAGAAACAAGGTCATAATTAACCCTATACCATACTATGCAAGTAAATTACTTTTAACTATTTAAATATATTTACAACTTATCATAATGAGACAACAATTGCTACCTTTTGGAAAGAATCGGAGCAAGCTATAAACCTTTTTTTACTTAATGACATAACACAAACGTTGGTATATAACATTAACGCATTTGGAACATTTTTATAATTTGACCCCCGTACCAACGTTACCCCTTATTTCATAAAATAGGCACACATGGATTTCTGGTGGGGGGTTTTTTTTGGATATGTTGTTCCCTACACCATCAGGAAACTATTCTTAAAAAATTCAGCTTCTACCTATTTGAATTTGTATTTCGTTTTTGTGTTTTTTTTATACCATCTTGGATAATAATTGCCGTGTCCCTCGAGACACACATCCCGCCTCCATCCAACGGGCGTCAACAAAAAGACCTGATCGCTTTAAATGCCCATAGACTTGATGTGGGGTATTTGGGTTGGTCAAGTCTACAAGAAGAGACGAGAACGCAGTCATATGTGGGTTGGTGATGACATCATAGTGAAAACTATTGATTTTGTCAGAAGAGTAATAGAAAATTTCAAGTGACTGGTGTGAATATATTCATGACACGACGAAACCATCATAGTTTTCACTATGATGTCACTTGGTATATATTTTTTTTCTTTTTCTGGCCCTGTTTTAGTGGGAAATGGAAGTGTCCCGTAAAGATCTGTAAGTCAGTTTTTTTATCCATCTCATTCCCTGGGATCTTTAAGTGTAATTTCTGTTTTTTTTGGATTAAATTTGTATTTATGTAATGCACAACAGAGGAAAAGCCGTTCGAACAAAACAAAAACGAAGTAAGACCATTTCATATTAGGAGAAGAATTATTTCATGGGTTTATTTTTTGGGAGGGTTTCCATCAAGAATAATGTCCCGTGAGGGTATACTACAGAAATAAGTGTTTCACCCGTTCATAATCATATTAAATGCTCAAACCTTAATTGAATGAAATGGCATTTTGATGAAGTTGAAAATCAAATTCCTATGTTTTGGTTTGTGTCTATATTAATTTCCTGGGTCATTAGTACGAAAAAGATTTGGACAATAACTTAATTTGTACAAAAACGGAGAGTAACATTACACATTAAAAATGAAGGGCTGAAATGAAATTAGGGATGGCCTAAAAATGAATTGGTGTTTCATTTAGAAAAACTTAAACACGTATAAAAACAGGTATTAATGTTCGGTCACGAAATCGGAATGACCCATACACTAAATTGTTTGAATGACAACAAAATAGGATTTTGACCAGACATTCCATAATCCGATAATTATTATTTGAGTAATTTGTCTCCCCAAGGTTTTCTGTTCTTTTATTTATATCCCCCTACAAATCGCGCATTTTCTTCCATGTCAAAACGCTGACATGATCACTCAATAGCTCCGCGCCAGCAATAAACGGGCAACTGGAAGATGGCCTTGTTTTTTAATACGGTCGCCCCGGCTATAATTGGTCCAATAGGTTGAATAACAACGTATATAAATTGGCGTTTGTATATAATATGCCTAATGACATACGTAAGAACTTATTGAAAGTTAATACAGCATTAAATGTTGCTTGCAAAACAGCCGTTACTATATAGTAGCTTGCATGTAAACGTGATAATAAAACCCCGTAAGAAGGCATCAGTATTCATATTCAACATTTTAATCTGTTGATTTTGTGGTCGAATTGATGAATGTTTGTGTATCAATGCAACAGGGGCGTTTTTGGGTGGTCAGGACCCAACTCCGATCTCACTACTTGTAATGGAGCTGAAATTCTGGTATCTCGTAGGTAGCAACATTTTTTTGTTCCGTCCCGGTGGAACACTGCCAGTGGTTACCAGTTGTTTCGATGCAACATGA
>JAMKCH010082186.1:0-12248 GCA_023653785.1 Ophioderma brevispina | reverse complement strand
GGTCTTATTTTTAGCATTTTTGGCAAAATGGACCTTTGACCCCCCGTTAACACCTTTGATTTCGGTAAAAAAAAAACCTTGTGTACACAACAAAAATGCATTGTGTCCAATGCAAGTAAAAAAAATTTCTTTAAAAAAAACGAAAAAACTATAAAAAATTCTTGAAATTATTATCTTAAAACCGGAAATGACCATTAAAGGGACCTTTCTTTGGACTCCAAAAAAACATACCTGTATGACAGCAAGGTAAAATGAAATGGTTATGTGAAAGTTAAGTCACTGTACTATGTTTGGGTTTTGAAGATAAAAAAATTTGGAATATTTTGGAACATTTTTAGTTTTTGACCGGAAGTGCCCCCTTAATGACCTTTGACCCCCATGCCAACGCACAACGTTGGGTGAAGGGTCTTAAGCTGCTTCAGATGTATGAGTCACGTGACCATGGCAAAGTTGCATTATAGCAGATAGCTATTTTTTGAAGATTTTTTTGAAGATGAAGATTTTTCACCATTAAGACAGGAAAGGCCACCTAAGACCCCAGATTGACTCTCGACCCATAACTTTTGTGCAGGGTCTTAAGCTGCTTCAAATGCATGAGGTCCACGTTACCATTGCAGTGTAATCTGTAAGTGCTGAAACTTTTTAAAGCCAAAAATGACATTTTGACCCCGTGACCCTCTAGATGACCCCGACAGGGGGCAATGTCAGGTGACATAAGTGGGATGCCGCAGCGGTCATTTGGTGTTTGTAAATCTGGTCACAATATGTTCAAAATGAAGAGCTAAGAGGCAATTTGAAGTGTTGCCACAAGATGTTGGCAGAAGAAGAAAGACCTAGACATGGGGACAGATCTAATTGACAAGACGGCCAGTATTGGGAAGGATAGGTGATCCCCTAATGACTCCTTGAGGTGACTTGACCTTTGACCCCTGTAACTCCACCATCTGTGTCTATAATGTCATTAAATGTATTTTTAAGTCGCGTAACAACTTTACAATATCAATATTATTGAGTTTCACACTCATTCCAAGCATGTCCGGAATTGACCTTTTCACCCCTGAGAACGTGACTCTGGGGCACGGATGGGGGTCAACTGTACTTGTTCGGTAGTTATGATGCCACACGGATTATCCCTGACAAATTTCGGCTCAATTGGAGCTTGTTTGTAGATTTTGACCTTTGACCTTGAAGTTGACCTTTGGGGTCGAGACTATCATAGCTTTCCTACCATATAGTACATCCTGCAGCAAAATAAGAACGGTTCTTTTATCTGTCTCTATAGGCTGAGATATAACCCATTTCGGTCTTTTTTAAATTTTTTGGCAAAATTGACTTGTGACCCCCTTAATGACCTTTGATCCCGGTATAAAAAAAACCTCGGTACACAACAAAAAGCAATGTTCCAATGCAAATGAAAAAAATTCTCGAGCTTAGTTCTGGAGATAAAAATTCTTGAAATTATGACTTAAAACCGGAAGGAAATGACCTGTAAATGACCTGTGACCCTCCAAAATAAAAATATCTTGCATACACCAGGAACATGAATGCAATATGAAAGTTAGCACGGTACTACGTTTGGGGTTTGAGATAAAATTTTGAATATTTTGGAATATTTTTGTTTTGACCGGAAGTTCACCTTAATGACCTTGACCTCCATAGCCACCAAACGTTTGTGAAGGGTCTTAAGCTGCTTATATGTATGAGGTCACGTGTTGACAATGCAACGTTGCATTAGTAGAGATAGCTATTTTGAAGATTTTTGAAGATTTTTCACATTAAGCCCGGAAGTGCCCCCTTTAATGACCCCCGATTGACCTCTCAACCCATAACTTTTGTGAAGGGTCTCAAGCTACGCCATATGCATGAGTCCGTTACCGTGCATTGGAATCTGTAGGCGCTGAAACTTTTAAAGAAAATGACCCACTTTTGACCCTTGTTGTGGACCCTTAGAGGACCCGACAGGGGTCAATGTCATGTGACATAAATGGATTGGCATCAGCGGTTACATTTGGTGTAATTATGGTTGGAATACGTCAACCATGACTGAGCTAGACGCAGTTGAAGGTTGACAGAAGAAGAAAAAGAAGAAGAAAACTAGACCTGGGGGACAGATCTAATTTACAATACGGCAGTATTGGGGAAATGGATGGGATCCCCTTAATGAACCCCTTGAGGTGACTTGACCTTGACCCCTGTAAACTTCACCAATATGTCACAAAATGTCATTAAATGCTTTTTACGGTAACAACTTACAGGATCAATATTATTGAGGTTCAAACTCAATCCACGCATGTCAGAGATTTGACCTTTTCACCCCATAAGGTGACCCCTGGTCACGAATGGGTCAACTGTATTTTTCTGTATTTACGATATCCCGAGGATTATTCCCGTCAAATTTCAGTTCAATCGGAGCTGTTTGTAAATCGTGACTTGACCTTGAACGTTTGACCTTTGGTCGAGACTATCATAGACCCTTTCTACTATTATGTACACACTGTAGTAGTAACGGGCTTTATCTGTCCTCTAATAGGCGGGATAAATCCCAATTGGTCTTATTTAACATTTTTGCACAATTACCTTTGCACCCCCGTTAATGACCTTTGATCCCGGTATAAAAAAACCTCGTGTAAACAACAAAAATGCATTGTTCCAATGCAAATAAAAAAAAAGTTACTATGCTTAGTTCTGGAGATAAAAAAATTCTTGAATTTATTACCTTAAAACGGAAATGACCTTAAATGACCTTTGACCTCAAAAATAAAATACCTTGCATACATCAGGACATGAAAGCATATCTTAATATGCAAGTGAAGTCACTGTACTATGTTTGGGTTTGAGATAAAAAATTTTTGAATATTTTGGAATAATATGTTTGGTTTTTGACCGGAAGTTCCCTAAACTTGAACCCCCATTCCGAGCACAGCGTTTGTGAAGGGTCTTAAGCTGCTCCGTATGTATGAGTCATGTGACCATGCAACTTTGCTCGATCAGATAGCTATTTTTTAAGGATTTTTTAAAGATTTCACATTAACACCGGAAGTGCCCCCTTAAGACCCCAGATTGCCCTCTAGGCCCATAACCTTTGTGAAGGATCTCAAGCTGCTCCACATTTGCATGAGTCACGTTACCATGCAATGTAAACTGTAGGAGGAGATACAGTGTAAAGAAAATCACACTTTGATCCCTGTGACCCCTAGGTGACCCCAACAGGGGTCAATCATTATGACATAAATGGTAGGAAGACTTCAGTGGTATTGGTCGCAGTCTGGCTAGATACGTCAAACCATGTCTGAGGTAGACGCCAATAATTGAGTGTTGCCAGAAAGAAGAAAGAAAGAAAGAAGAAGAAGAAAAGAAGAAAGAAAGAAAGAAGAAGATAAGAAAAGAAGAAGAAAGGAACAGAAACAAAGAAAATAAGAAAGAAAGAAAGAACATCAAAAACAGAACAAGACGGCCGGAAGGCCGTCATTGTAGAAGAAGGAGAACGCATCAAATACAGAACAAGGCGGCCTGAAGGCCGACTTGTAAAGAACCCATCAAAACATCACATACAGAGTCACGTGATCATACTATGTAAGCTGTTAAATAGGCATGAAAGTAGCGATTTGAAGTATAAACAGTAATTGATGTAATTTTGACCGTTGACCCCTAAACCAGGGTCATGTGATGGGGTCAGAGGAACTTTTTAACCTCTCATCAAGTAATACAGGGTGGGATAAAAAAAAGATTTTTATTGACCTTGTTTTAAATTTTACACACAGTAAATGTTGACCATCTGTAGAACCCTAGATGACCCCATATGACCTCTTGACCCATAACTTTGTAAAGGAGGCTCAAGCTAATTCATAGGCATGACTCGCGCGCGATTCAGTGATTATTAATCGGTAGGAGGAGTCGTGATTTGAAGTGTAACGTAATTTGCAGTATTTTGACCTTAAACCCCTAAACCATGGTCAAGTGATGTGGTCATAATTGACTTTTAATGACCGCTCATCAAGTCCTAAAAGTGAGTTAAACAGATTTTCTATGTGACCTTAGTTTAAAATTTACACAAGTAAAATGTTGACCTCTGTGCCCAGATGACCCCATATTGAACCTCTTGACCCATAACTTTTGTAAAGGCGCTCAAGCTAATTCTATGCATGAACTCACACGATCAAGTTGCTAATTGTAGGAGTAGTGATTAAGTGTAAGTTAATTGAGTATTTTTGACCTTTGACCCCTAAGCCATGGGTCATGTGATGGGGTCATGATTGGCTTTTCTTGACCTCTCATCACGTACTACAGGGTTGGATAAAAAGTTTTTTCTATTTGACCTTGTTTTAATTTTTACACCACAAAATATGTTGACCCTGTGACCATAGATGACCCCATATTGACCTCTTGACCATAACTTTGTAAAGGAGCTCAAGCTAATTCATATGAATTACTCACGCGATCAGGTTGCTTAATCTGTAGGAGCGTAGTGATTTGAAGTGTAAACGTAATTTGAAGTATAGGATTTGACCTTTAACCCTCTAAACCATGGGTCAAGTGATGATTTGATGAAGTAATAATTGACTTTTATTGACCGTCATCAAGTCTATAAGATGAGAGCTAAAACAGATTTTCTATTTGACCTTATTGTTTAAGTACACACAGTAAATATGTTGGACCTCTGTGACCCCAGATGACCCCATATTGACCTCTTGACCCTAACTTTTGTAAAGGGGCTAAAGCTAATCATAGGCATGGACTCACCCGATCAAGTGCTTATCTGTAGAGGAGTAGGATTGAAGTGTAACGTAATTCGTAATTTGAAGTATTTGGACCTGTGACCCCTTAAACCATGGGTCAAGTGATGAGTCATGATGACTTTTTTTGTCGTGTGATCAAGTCCTAAAAAAACAAGATGACAGTATTAGTTTTGAGATTGGAGCTAATTCTAGATGTTTTGCATGGTAACGTTGTGACCCCTGTTGGACCCTATCGTGACCTTTGACACCAATCTGTCATGTAAAAGTTTATGTGTGTTGTATGTACTTGTCACTAGTTTTTGGTTCAAATATGACATGTTGCATGTCTGAGATATTAGAGTTGACAGAAAGAAAGAAGAAGAAGAAGAAGAAGAAAGAGGAAAGAAAGGAAACAGTACAAAAAGAAAGACACAGGTCGAGTTCCTCGACTGGAACTACATCTGTCTACAGATCTGAACCCAGTCGAGGTACTCAGGACGGGAACTGGTAGAAGAAGCCATTTGTTAGTGAAAATCCGTCTGGACTCCTTTGACCCCAATGACCTGTGATCAAAATTTCATTAAGTAACTTTTGTGGGGATTGTCAAGCTGCATCAAATACATGAGCACATGATCCTAACTAGTTATGTAATCTGTAACGGAGTTAGTGATTTAAAGTATAACGTAATTTGATGTATTTGAACCTTTGACCCTTAAAATCCATGGGTCATGTGATGGGGTCATGATTTACTTTTATTGACCTCTCATCAAATAATACAGGATGGGATAAAACGATTTCTTATCTGACATTGTTTTAAATTTTACACACAGTAAAGATGTTTGCATCTGTGAACCCAGATAAAAACCCATATGACCCTCTTGCCCAGTAATTTTTGTAAAGGGGCTCAAGCTTATTTCATATATGGAATGGACTACATGATCAGGTTGCTTAATCTGTAGGAGCAGTAGTGATTTGAATGGTAACGTAATTTGAAGTATTTTGACCTTTGACCCCTAACCATGGGTCAAGTGAGGAAGTCATGAGGACTTTTATTGACGGCTTATCAAGGGTTCCTATCAGATGGGCTAAAACTATTTCTATTTGACCTTATTTTAAATTTTACACACAGTAAATTATGTTTGACCTCTGTGACCCCAATTGACCCATATTGACTCGTGACCCATAACTTTTGTTAAAGGGGCTCAAGCTGTATTCATATGCATGACTCACACGATCGTTGCTTATCTGTAGGAGGAGTAGTGATTGAAGTGTACGTAATTGAGGATTTTGACCTTGACCATAAACCATGGGTCATGTTGATGGGTCATGTGACTTTTATTGACGCTAATCAAGTACTATAAGATGGGCGAAACAGATTTTCTATTTGACCTTATTTTAAATTTTACATACAGTAAATATGTTGACCTCTGTGACCCCAGATGACCCCATATGACTATTGACCCATACTTGATAGAAAGGGGCTCAAGCTAATTCATAGATCGGCTCACACGATCAAGATGCTTAATCTGTAGGAGGAGTAAGTGATTTGAAGTGTACGTAAATTTGAAGTATTTTGACCTTTGACCCATAAACCTTGGGTCACGTGATGAAGTCCGAATTGACTTTTTTGTCGTGTTGATCAAGTCTACAAGAGGACAGTTATAGTTTGAGATTTAAGATAATTCTAGATTTTTTTCCATGGTTAACGTTGTTGACCGTTGTGACCCTATCGTGACCTGTGACACCAATGGGGTCATGCCAAAAGTTCTGTGCATGTACTTGTCTGTGACCAGTTTGGTTATTATAGGATGTTCCATGTCTGAGATATTAGCATGTTGACAGAAAGAAAGAAAGAAGAAAGACAAGAAGAAGAAAGAAAGAAACGTACAGAAGAAAAAAACACAGTCGAGTTCCTCGGACTGTTGTAACTAGGACTGTCTACGATCTGAACACAGTCTCGAGAGTACTCAGAACAGAATTGCAGAAAGTAGATTTTTGTGAAATTTCCAGGTCTTGGACTCCTGTGACCCCAAGGACCTTTGATCAAAAAAATGCATGAAGTACTTTTGTGGGGGATGTCAAGCATGGCTTCACATACATGAGTCACATGAAAATACTATGTAATCTGTTAAAGGAGTAGTGATTGGAAGTATCACGGTAATGTAATTGATGATTTTGACCTTTGACCCCTAACCATGGGTCATGTGATGGGTAATGATTTAGATTTTCTTGACCCCTCTCATCAAAATACACAGGAGATGGGATTTTAAAACGATTTTCTATCTGACCTTGTTTTCATTTTACACACAAGTAAATATGTTTGACCTCTGTACCCCAGATAACCCCATATTGAACCTCTTGACCCATAATGTTTTGTTCTAAAGGGGCTCAGCTTATTCATATGCAATGCCTCACTGATCAGGTTGCTAATCTGTAGGAGGAGTGTAGTGATTGAAGTGTAACGTAATTTGAAGTATGGTATTTTGACCTGACCCCTAAAACCATGGTCAAAGTGATGAAGTCATGATTGACTTTTATTGACGTATCCAAGTCCTATAGATGGCTATAAACATATTTTCTATTTGCCTTGATTTAAATTTTACACACAGTAAATAGGTTTGACCTCGTGATCCCAGATTACCCCATATTGACCTCTTGACCCATAACTTTTGTAAGGGGCTCAAGTATGTCATATGCATGACTCACACGATTAGGTTGCTATTAATCTGTAGGAGGAGTAGGGATTTGAGTTAACGTAATTGAAGTATTTTGACCTATTGACCCCCTAAAACCATGGTCATGTGATGGGGTATGATTGACTTTATGACCGCTAATAAAAGTCCTATTAAGAGGGCTAAAAAAGATTTTCTATTTGACCTTATTTTAAATTTTACATACAGTAAATATGTTTGACCTCGTGACCCCAGATGACCCCATTATTACTATTGCCATAACTTTTATAAAGGGGCTTCAAGCTAATTCATATGCATGGCTCACACGCTCAGATGCTTCATATGTAGGAGGATGTAGTGAGTTGAGTGGTAACGTTAATTTGAAGTATTTTGACCTTTGACCCCTCCAACCTTGGGTAAGTGGATACGTCATATTGACCTTTTTTGTAGTGTTGATCAAGTCCTACCAGATGACAGTAGTATTATTTTGAGATTTAAGCTAATTCTAGATATTTGCATGGTTAACGTTGTTGACACCTGTGACCCTATTCTGACCTTTGAACCACGGGTCATGTCAAAAGGTTCTGTGCATGTACTTGTCATTGGACCCAGTTTGGGTTTTAATTATAGGTATGTTCCATGTCGGAGATATTAAGATGTTGACAGAAAGAAAGAAAGAAGAAAAGAAAAACTGATTAGTGCTCTTTGCTAAAGGCACGTGTAAGTTAGGCGGGGGAGAGAATACCCTAGATGGCCCCAAATTGACCTCTCTCTACCCATTACTTTGTAAATTTCCTCAAGTAAATTAATGCATAAGTCACACGATCAGGTTACATCTGTAGGAGTGGTGAGTTGAAATGTAACGTATTTGAAGTAGTGGAACATTGGACCCCTAAAGCATGGGTCAAGTGATGAAGTCATGATGAACTTTTATGACTCGCTTGATTTTTCTAAGTCCTATGAGATGGGCAAAAGATTTCTATTTGACCTAATTTTACAATTTTACACACAAAATATGGTTTGCCCCTGTGACCTCAGATGACCCCATATTGACCTCTTTGACCTTAACTTTGTTAAAGAGTCTTCAAGCTGATAATCTGAATGACTCACGATCGGTTGCTTAAGTTGTAGGAGGAGTAGTGACTTTGGCATGTGTAACGTAATTGGAAAAGTATTTGGACCTTTGACCCCTAAAACATGGGTTCAAGTGATGGGATCATGATTGCCTTTTATTGACCTCTCATCAGTTCCTATGAGCTGAAACTAAACAGAGTTCTTATCGGACGTGTTTAAATTTACACACAGTAAGTACTGATGACCGCTGTGACCCTACGTGACCTTTGGGACCCCAAACAAAGCATAACTTTGACCCGTTCAACAAACCCATGTTCTGACCAATTGTGGTTTAAATCCGATCAAGAATGAGGAAGAAAGAGCCATTGTCAGAAAGAAAGAAGAAGAGAAGGAAGAAAGAAACGGTAAGAAACCAACGTAAGTAGGCGATTACGCCTAATTAGAAACCGTACAGAAGAGAAAAAAACACAGTCGAGTTCCTCGACTGTGTTCATATCTGTCTACAGATCTGAACACAGTCGAGAGTACTCAGACCAGAACTTGCAGAAGTAGCATTATTAGTGAAAATCAGGTCTTGACTCCTGTGACCGCAAATGACCTTTGATCACAATTGCATTAAGTAACTTTTTTAGGGGAGGGCCGAATTACACCACATACATGTGACACGTGATCAAATTATGTCATCTGTAAAAGAAGTATTGATTTGCAGTGTAACGTAATTGAAGTTTTTTGACCTTTGACCAATAAACCATGGTCATGTGATGGGGTTCATGATTTACTTTTTGACCTCTCATCAATTCCTATAGGATGGGCTAAAGATTTTCTTTTGACCTGTTTTAAATTTTGCCACACAATAAAGGATTGACCTTAGTGACCCCAATGACCATTTTATTAAAAATTCAATTAAGTAACATTTGTAGGGGGGTGGTCACACCACAGCCACCTGCATGAGTCACGAGATCATCCTATGTAATCTGTAGATAATAGTGGATTTGAAGTTGAAACGTGATTTGAAGAATTTTTGACCTTTGACCCCTAAACCATGGGTCAGGTGATTGGGGTCATGATTGATTTTTATGACCACCTCCTCATCAGTCCTATGAAGATGGGCTAAAACGATTTTTCTATGACTTAATGTTACATTTTACACACAGTAATAGGTTTGACCCCTGTGACCTCCTGACCCCATATTGACCTCTTGACCCTAACTTTGTAAAGGGTCTCAGCTTATTCATATGCTTGACTCACACGATCAGTTGCTTAATCTGTAGGAGGAGTAGTGATTTGAGTGTAACGTAATTGGAATCTTTTTGACCTTTGACCCTCTAAAGCATGGGTCAAGTGATGAGGTCATGAATTGACTTTTATTGACCTCTCACCAAGGCCTATGAGATGGGCTAAACAATTTTCTATTTTGCCTAATTTTTAATTTTTCATACAGTAAATATGGTTGACCCCTGTGACCTCACATTACCCAATCATTGACCTCTTGACCCATAGAACTTTTGTAAGGTCTCACGCTTATTCATTGACAATGCCTCACCGATCAAGTTGCTTACCCTGTTAGGAGGAGTATGATTTTAAGTGTAACGTAATTTGAAGTATATTTGGACCTTTGACCCCTAACTATGTTGGTCAGTATGAGTCGATCATGACTTTTTTGTAGGGTTGATCAGTCCTACAAGTGACATATTTAGTTTGAGATTTAAGCTAATTCTCGATTTTTGCATGTTAACGTTTGGTTGACCACCTGTGAAAGCCCTATCATGACCTTTGTAAACGATCGGGTCATGTCAAAAGTTTTCTGTGCATTACTTGTCTTTGTATACCTTTTTGTTATTATGGGATGTTCCAAGTCCTGAATATTACTTTGACAAAAGAAGAAGAAGAAACTGATCTGGCGACAGATCGGACACAGTCCGATAGCCTATATACCCTTTTGATCTACGAATAATCTTTTAAACATATTCATAATATCATAGGATCCTTTCAATGTCAGCTCAATCGGAGCATTTTTCAAAATGTGACCTTTGAACCTCCTTATGACCATTTGACCACAAAAAATTTCACATGTTAGATATCATACGGATCATTTCAATCAATTTCAGCTCAATCGTAGGCATTTTGAGAATTTGACCCATTTGACCTCTTATGACCTTTGACCTCGAAAATATTTTTAACAACGTTTAATGTCATCAGGATCAATTTCAGTCAAATGTCGCTTAAACAGAGCAGTTGAAAATTTGACCTTTGACCTATTGACCTTTGAACCTCGAAAATATTTTCAACATCGTTAGAATGTCATAAAGGATCATATTCAGGTAAGTAAAATTTCAGCTCAATCGGAAGCATTTTGAAAATTTCTTTTTGGGACCATTTACCCCCCCTGGATGACCTCCATTGACCTATATGGTATTTATAACATGCATCTGTGCAGTAGCAGCATCAATCTACCACCTTGCATATTGTAGATTGATTTTTGAGATATTTAACGCAGGCCGAATGCGCCCTTTTAATGACATTTTTGATGATCGTCATGCTGGGCATAACTTTAATGAAGGGTCCCGAGCTCTTCATATCCATCGGTCACGTTACCATTCAACATAATCTGTAGGAGATTAGCATATTTGGTGAAACAACGTTTTTTGGCTCTTGTGACCTTTACATGACCCTTGACCCCCAAACCATCGGGTCCCTATGAGGTAGTGGTCATGGATGTTTGTGTCCAAGTCCTGTTCAACATGATGACATAGGTGGCAGAACATCAAAATTGGAAGTTTGACCGAAGTTGACAGAAAGAAAGGAAAGAACCTTACAGACAAGCACAGTCGAACCCCTCGACTGTGCAAGAAAGAAACCGTACAGAAGAAAAACACAGTCGAGTTCCCTCGCTGTGTAAAGAAACCGTACAGAAGAAAACACACATCGAGTTCCTTCGACTGGTAAAGACCTCCCTAATTAACTCTGTAAACGCTTGAGAAATCGCGATGTTTAATATTTTCTACTAAGCAAAATCTATGCATTTACTCCAAATGAACTCGCATAAATCGCATCAATGGAACTGTAAGTCCAAACTTTTATAAAACAAAAGAACAATTTTAAATTATGACCCGCGATTAAAGAAAATCTTACTATTGCTTCTAGGTTTGAGTCACGTCCCTCAGATTGTCAACCCCGCGATATGTAACCTGTGCACTCTAGAGAGATATGAAATCAAGACAATAATTATTACTCTACATATTCATATCGTGCAAAGAAAAAAAAACCAAGAAATTCGATATTATCATAAATATAGTGAGTAACATACAAAAAAAAAAAAAATAGCGCTACAATCCTTTTAAACCAATTCTGATTAACAGATTTTTACAACAAAACCAAAACGATGAACCAATTCATCCCTAATTTAGGGGTGGAGCAATAGGTGACACCATCATTTGATTTGACCGGTTTTAAATACACTAAAAATATGCTTCGAACTCTCTGTCTGCCTTGAACGGTTCATCTTATTGACAAAACCTTTAATTAGATCCCCAGAACCTAGTAAAACTATACACACACACTGTTCTGTGTCAAAGTCGTGCAAACGAGAGATACCAAGCCATCTTATATTTTGTGACATGTAGTGATTTCATATAAATTTGACACTCACAATAGATCCTACCTCTCATTTGCTGCAAAATGTCTCAAAAAGAAAACAAAAGGTAATTAATATATGCTTGTATTTTCAACAGAAACAGTTAATTTCATATTTGCTCCATAGGAATCAGAAATTACACCATTTCTTTAC
>JAMKCH010082184.1:0-15899 GCA_023653785.1 Ophioderma brevispina | reverse complement strand
TACATCTAAAACTGCATTTACAAAACTGCATTTACAAACGGCATTTATATTCTAGAACTGCATCACGTCTAAAACTGCATTTACCAAAACTGCATTTACATTCTAAATTGATTACAAAACTGCATTACATCCAAAACTCGTTATTTACATTCTAAAACTGCATTACAAAACGGCATTTATATTCTAGAACTTGAATTACATTCTAAAACTGCATTTACAAAACTGCATTTACATTCTTCAAAAACTGCCTTTTCATACTTTAAATGAATTTAAATTCTTAAACTGTACTTATAGTCAAAGTGATGTTTACATCTAAAACTGCATTTACATTCTAAAACTGCATGTACAAAACTGCATTTCCCATTCTAAAAATGCATTACCAAAACTGCATTTACATTCTAAAACTGCATTACATTCTAAAATGCACTTTATTTCTAAATCTGCATTATAGTTCAAAAGTGCATTAACATTATTAAACTGAATTACATTTTAAAACTTTATTACTGCATTTACATTCTAACCACAGCATTTAAATTCTAAAACAGCATTTACAAAACCTGCATTTTAATTCTCAAACATGAATTACAAAACTGCATTTTAATTAAAAACTGCTTTTACATTTCTGAAACTGCATTAACATTTCTAAAACTGCATTTACATTCAAAAATGCATTTTATTCAAGAACTGCGTGTACATTGTAAACTGCATTACAAAACTGCATTAACATCCAAAATGCATTAACATTCTAAACCTTCATTTACCCAAAACTGCATTTTCATTTTTAAACTGCATTTACAAAACGCATTTACATTCTCAACTGCATTTACAAAACTGCATTTTAATTAAACAACTGCTTTAACAATCTTAAACTGCATTCCTTGCTAATGCATTTTACATTCAAAAATTCGTTTTATATTCAAGAACTCGTTATATTTAAAACTGCAATTACAAAACTGCATTCACCTCCAAATTGCATTTTCATTCTAAACCTTCATTACAAAACTGCATTTTCCATTCGAAAATTGCATGTACACAAACGCATATTCTTTTAAAAACTGCATTACAAAACTGCATTTACATTCTAAAACTGCATTTACAAAACTGCATTTCCATTCTAAAATTGCATTTACAAAACTGGATTTTACATTCTAAAACGGATTTACATTCGTAAGACCTGCACTATATTCTAAATCTGCATTGAGAGTTCAAAGTGCATTACATTCTAAACGAATATTACATTTTAAAACTAAAGAAAAAACTAAAAAATTAAAAAAAACAGGAATTTACATTCTAAAACAGCATTTCAAAAATGCATTTACATTCTCTAAACTGCATTCATTTACAAAACTGCATTTTAATTAAAGAAACAATTAAAAAAAAAACTGCATATACATTCTAAAACTGCATTTAAATTCAAAAAATGCATTAGATTCAAGAGAAACTGCGGTTATATTGTAAAACTGCATTTAAAAACTGCTTCACATTCAAAAATGCATTACATCTAAACCTTCATTTACAAAAACTTGCAGTTTAATTCTTAAATAGCATTTACAAAACTGCATATTCTTTTAAAACTGCATTTACAAACCGCATTGAAATCTAAAATGACATTTACAAAACTTGCATTTAATTCTAAAATAATTTCACATCTTAAACTACATTTACATTCTAAAACTGCCCTTACATTCTACAACTGCATTACCAAACTGCATTCTATTCTAGAACTGCATTTACATTAGCTAAAACTTGATTTATATTCTAACCTGCATTACAAAACTGCATTTACATCTAAATTTATTTAAAAACTGCTTTTAAATCCAAAACTGCATTACAAAAACTGCCTGTACATTCTATAATCGCATTTAAATTCTAAAATGATTTCACATTCGAAAACTACCTTTACAGTCTAAAACTGTACTTACATTCTACAACCTGCATTACAAAAATGCAATAATTAATATTCTAAAAACTGCATTAAAACGGTTTTATTCTAGAAACTGAATGTAGTTGACATTCCTAAAAAATAGCATTTACAAAACTGCATTGGGCATTCTAAAAATGCATTTACATTTAAACCTTCATTTACAAAACTGCATTTACATTCTAAAATGGCATTACAAAACTGCATTTACATTCTAAACGGCAGTTACAAAACCGCATGTAATTTCTAAACATGCATTTTACATAAAAAACTGAATTTGCATTCTAAAATGCATTTACAAAAATGTATGTACATATATAAAACTGCATTTATAATTACTAAAACTGCATTAGATTCTAACACATGCATGCTTATTCCAAAAAATGCACTAATAGTCCAAAAGTGCATTACATTCTTAAACTGCATATACATTCTAAAAACCTGCATTTAACAAATGCCATTTACATTCTAAAACTGCATTTACATTCTAAAACTGCATTACCAACGCATTTACATTCTATATAAACCTAAACTGTATCTTACCTTTAAAACTGCATTTATATTTCCCCCCCCCAAAATCTGCATTTATAGTTCAAAGTGCATTACATTCTTAAACTTGCCTTTACATTCTAAAGAGGATTTACAAAACTGCATGAAATTTAAAAACAGCATTTACAAAACTGCATTTACATTCTAAAACTGC
Organism: Ophioderma brevispina; assembly: GCA_023653785.1. Classification (NCBI taxonomy): domain Eukaryota; kingdom Metazoa; phylum Echinodermata; class Ophiuroidea; order Amphilepidida; family Ophiodermatidae; genus Ophioderma; species Ophioderma brevispina. The sequence goes on along the minus strand of JAMKCH010082184.1, from coordinate 13,275 downwards.
ATTTACAAACGGCATTTAATTTTAAAAAACTGCTTTTACCTTTTAAAACTGCATTATACATTTTAAAAACTGCATTTACATTTAAAAACTTTCAATTATATCAAGAAACTGCGTTTTACATTGTAAAACTGCATTTACAAAACTGCATGGACTTCTAAAATGGCATTTAACATTATAACACCTTCATCTACAAAAATGCATTTACATTCTAAAACGTCATTTACAAAAACGCATTTACATTCTAAACTGCATTTCCAAAACTGCTTTAAATTTATAAAATAATGTCAAACCATTCTTAAAACTACATTTACATTCTAAAACTGCATTTACATTTAAAACTGAATTACCCAAACTGCATTTATATTCTTAGAACTGCATTTACATTCTAAAACTGCATTAATTCTAACTGGCATTAACAAAACTGCATTACATTTAAAAATTGCATGTACAAAACGGTTTAATTCTAAAACTGCATTTACATTCTAAACTGCATTTAAATTCTAAAATGATTTTACATTCTTAAACTACCTTTACATTCTAAAACTGCACTGACATTCTACAACTGCATTTACAAAAACTGAATTTATGTTTAAACGGCATTTACAAAACGGCATTTTATATTCTAAAATGCAATTACATTCTAAAACTGATTACCAAAATGCATTTACATTTTCTAAACGGCATTTCATGCTAAACTGCATTTACATCTCAACTGTACTTATAGTCCCAAAAATGCATTACATTCTAAAACTGCTTACATTCTAAAAACGCCCCCCCAATTACAAAACGCATTTACATTCTAAAAACTGCATTTTACCAAATGAATTTACATCTAAACTGCATTACATTCTTAAAAATGCATTTACAAACACTTAAAGGCCGACTCACAATTAAAAACAAAAAACTGCATTTAGATTCTAAAACGCATTTACATTCTAAAACTGCAAATTAATAAAATTGCATTTACATTCTAAATGCCATTTACATTCTAAAACTGCATTAAAAAAAAAAAAAAAAAAAAAAAAACTGCATTACATTCTAAAAAACTGCATTACAAAAATGCATTTAAATTCTAAAACTGCTTTTACTCTTAAACTACATTATCATTTAAAACTGTTATTTCTATGCTAAAACTGCATTACAAAACTGCATTATATTCTAAGAACTGCATACATTCTAAATGCATGTAAAAAAACTGCATTATTTACTTCTAAAACGGCATTTCATGCTTAAACTGCATTTACATTCTGAAAACTGTAATTATATTCCAAAAGTTGCATTTCATTTCTAAAACTGCATTTTTACATTCTAAAACGCAATTACAAAACTGCATTTACATTCTAAAACTGCTTTACAAACTTCATTTAATTCTAAAACGCATTGACATCGGAAAACGGCATTTACAAACTGCACGTACAGTCTAAACAAAAATGAATTTAGATTCTAAAACTGATTTACATCTAAAACTGCTTTAAAAATTGCATGTAATTCTAAAACTGCATTTACATTCTAAAACTGATTTATAAAACTGCATTTACATTCTAAATCGGCATTTACATTCTAAAACTGCATTTACAAAACTGCATTTAAATTCTTAAATGCTTTTACATTTCTTAAACTACTTATCATCAAAACTGTATTTTATATTTCTAAAATGACATTTACAAAACTGCATTTATATTATAGAACTGCATTACATTCTAAAAATTGCATTTAAAAAACTGCATTTACATTCTAAAAACTTCATTTTCATTACTTAAAACATGCATTTTGCATCTAAAACTGTACAGTATGTCCAAAGTGTATTTACATCTCAAACGCAGTAACAAAACTGCAATTTACATTCTAAAACTGCATTTACAAAACTGCATTTACATTATAAAACTGCAGGTTGTGTGGATCATTCTAAAGTGCATTTAACAAAACTGCCATTTACATTTAAAAACTGAATTTACAAATCTGATGATCTAAAATTGTATTACAAACTGCATTACAGTCTTATAGAGGGCACGTGATGGTCAATGATTGAGCGCTCTCCCACAATCAAAAGGTTGTGGGTTCGAGTCCCACTGCGGGCCAACGTTGTTGTACCTTGATTAAGGACTTTAACTTAATTATCCTCTACACAATGGTGTATAAATGGGTACCAAGCATTAGTCAATGATGGAGAAAAGTAATAGACTCGCTGTGCGGGAGGAGGAGTGGCGACCCCCCACAGCAAACAACATAATACGGAGGAGTCTGGTCCAAACGGTAAGGAAAGAGAGATGGGCAATCCGCGCACGAGCTTGCTCGGCAGATACGTTACTTTTTACATTCTTAACATGCATTTAAATTCTAAACTGCACTTTATATTCCCAAAACTGCACTTATAGCCCCAAAGTGCATTTACATCTTAAACTAACTGCATTTACAGTCATAAAACTGCATTTACAAAAATGCATTTACTTTCTAAACTGCAGTACATTCTTAAAAATCCATTTAAAAACTTGCATTTAAATTCTAAATGCATTTACCAACTGCATTTATATTCTAGAACTACATTTACATTCAAAACTGCATTGCATTCTTAAAACGGATTTACAAAAACGTATTTACATTCTAAAACTGCATTTATATTATTAAACTGCATTTAAATTCTAAAAACTGCACTTTATATCAAAAAAACTGCACTAATTCACTAATAGACCCAAAAAGTGCATTTACATTCTTTAACGGCTATTTAACATTCTAAACTGCCATTACAAAAGGGCTGCATTACATCTTAAAATTCAGTTACAAAACATGCATTTACATTCTAAAACAGCACTTACAAAACTGCTAACATTCTAAAACTGTATTAACAAATCTGCATTTATTCTAAAATTGTATTACAAATTGCATTTACATTTTAAAAATCATTTAAAATATTCTACATTTACATTCTAAAAACATAAATTTTAAAAACACTGCATTAATTCTAAAACTGCATTAATTTTTTAAAACTTTTGTAATTTGCTGGATATTTCAAAACTGTATTTACATTCTGCACTTATAGCCCAAAAACATGCATTACATTATAAAATGCATTTACATTCTTAACGAAAAAAAAAACCTGCATTACATCTGAAAACTTGCATTTACATTCTAAATATGGATTTACATTCTAAGACCGCATTTACAAAACTGCATTATATTCTAGAACTGCACTACATTCTGTCATTAATACAAATGAACTATATTATGATCCGCGCAGTAGCACTTCATATTTAGCTCGTGAACCCGTGGATAATTACTATATCACTGCGCACCGACACACAGGCAGACACGCATGAAAAATGTGTTAACTGTATCTAAATTTTTGTCATTGAACTGGATTATGTGAATTTTCCATATGAACTTATTTACATGGTGGCAACGCGGGATTCTGGAACCTGCAGAGCAACTCTTGGGACGTCGAAATAACTACGGAACGTGTGAACATATCGACAATTTTTTACGGTGCAGGACGGTCAAGTTATCGTCTGCTCGCCACACCACCAGTACATTGTACGCGCCGTTGAAGGCAATGGCTAAGATGTACGTCAGGACCTGTTGACATGACTGTAGTACGAACTTTTCGTTGTTGAAAAGAAATGGTGAAATGAATTTAGTGATGAAAGTTTGTAAAAACAGCGAAACTCTTGTGAATAAAAATTCGTATCATGTTTACTTAGGCAGTGTTATTTAGAAAACGGAACTACCAGAAACTGTGAATTTATGTGATTTTCGGGATGGGGAATGGAAGCACGAAGACACTCAGTTAGCTGAAACATGGCTAGACGATGAATACGGCACTCAGTGTGAATCGAAAAATTTTGCCATCCGAGAATTTTACTGAAGTGCGAAACCGTGTGATGTGTGAGAACTCATTTAATGTTATTTATGTCGGTACACAATCATAAACGTAGTGCTGCAAAAACGCGTTGCGAGAAAAGTAGTAGCAACGCGTTGCGACCATATTTCGGCAACGCGTTGTGACATTTCAGAACGGTGCGGTTGTATGTGGAGGACAATCAAAATCATGGAGTTCTGTGACGTATTGCAAAAAATAGACCACAACGCGGTGTTAGATACTTTGCAACGCGTTTTGCAAACCTTCACAACGCGTTGCGAGCTTTACAACGCGTTGCAGCTTTCGCAACGCGTTGCCAAGGTTAACAAGCCATAAAGGGACCTAGTATTGCCGCCAAAACGCGGGTGGGAGAAGTCACAACGCGTTGCGACATTTCGGCAACGCGTTGCGACATTTCAGAAAGCGTTGCGACATTTCAGGCAACGCGTTGCGGGGTGTAGGCCAATTCAAAATCATGAATTATGTGACGTATTTCACAAAATATAAATCTCACAACGCGTTGGACAATTCACCACGAGTTGCAAACCTTCACAACGCGTTGCGGCAATTACCTTATGACCCTTATTGCCCACAACGCGTTGGTGAATTTGCAGCGAGTTGTGAAGCTCGCAAACGAGGTGATGGCTGCAACGCGTTGTGAAAGCGAAGGGTCAAACGTATTGCCGAAACGCGTGTGGATATATTATTGAAAATACGTCACAGAGAAATTAATGATGTGATTTGGCCGACGCCCGCAACGCGTTGCGAATGTCGCAACGCGTTTGATGCCTACTTCCACAACGCGTTGCCGGCAATACGTTATGACCCTTATGGCTTGTGGACCTTCGCAACGCGTGTAAAGCTCAAAGCCGTTGTGAATCTCGCAACGCGTTGGGTGAAGGTTGCAACGCGTTTGTGAGTTTCCACAAACGCGTGCTAGATACTTGCAACCGCGTTGTGGGGTCTATTTTTTGAAATACGTCACAGAGAAAATTCATGCTTTTGATTGGCCGACACCGCCACGCGGTTGACTGGAAATGTCGCAACGCGTTTGCCAAAATGTCGCAACAGTTGCTAGTTTCTCGCAAAGCGTTTGCGGCATACGTTATGGCCTTTATGGTTGCCATGAGGCGATATCTCCGAACTGGATTAGTGTGACTGTGAGTACAAATGAAATAAATGAAAGACCCACGTTACGAGTGGCGACAAATTAGACAGAAAGAATGTGGACTCTACCAAATTGTCGTTGTTATAATACAGCAATGATTGTTTAACCAAGTTACACCGAGTTTAGCTTTTAGGCTTGTGTGTGTAACTGTAAGTCTTAGCAAGAACTACCATAGGGCTACACCAAAAGACAACATGGGGTGAAAACTTTATGCGTATTACTACTCCTACGATGGACTGGTTGTCCATGATTTGCCTACTCCTTACCAAACTTTAGACAGTATGTAAACTTATCTTTAAAGGGCCACTCGCGAAGAAAAGAGCTTGCTGAGAGAAAGCTACCTACGTTTCTGCGAGGCTTGGACAAGAAGGCATTACTGTGTACAACAGCTGGGACCTCACCGAAGATGAGAAGAAAGACTATAAAAATTTTATCTTAGATAAATGTGAAATTCTTATGTTGAACCCAAAACAAATTCAGAGTTGAAAGACTACCATTCAGAATAGTCAGAAAGAAAGAAAATGAAAGTACAGATGAATTTCTGACAAGATGCAAAATGCAAGCCAAAGAAATGCAAATTTAAACCAGATGAGCTGGAAGAGATAGAATTGTAGAAAAAGCTATTAATTGGACACTAAAACATAAAAAGTTCAAAAAACTTGTAGGCAAAGATGATACTCTAACCGCTAGGACGCAGCAGCTAAATGAAGCGCGTACACCTTACAGAGCTACACTCAACACCACATGTCTAAACTGCTGGCGCGAACGCGCATGCGCATGTCAATGTAGACGCAATTACGCCATTACGGTAAAGCGCAGGGCAGTGATAGGTGCGATAGAGTGGCGGGCTCCTCACAGAAAAGGGGGAAAATGTCCTGCTCATAGTACCAAATGCAATAATGTGGGTGTTACATCATGGGAAGAAAACGTCTGTAGAAAACCTAAAGACAAAAACAAGATCTAAAACAACAGAATAAGGACTAAAAAAATAGTCACAGCTCAAGAATAGGTTAAACAGGAAACAAGAGTACATGCAACAAACAACAGGAAGATTTTAGGCCTACCAGTGTAGTGGATGACATTGACAGTTACGGTTGGAAGAACTAAAGAAGATAAGTTGATGTCTTAAACATGACAAGAAAGAGATGGAAAGGTATGCTGACATAGACATCAAGGTAGAAAACAAACCGGCAAAACACTGAAAGCTAAAATTGACACTGGAGCACAGGAGGCCGGAGGAAAAAATGCTTCCTCTTAGAGTGTACAAACAAATGTATCCCTAACAAGATAAGCAAAGATATGGTACACCACACAAACAGAATTGACACACAAAAAAACACTGTCTAAAAGCGGATAATGACACATGATTACACCATATGAATGTGACGTTTCCTTGCAAGTATAATGGGATAGATACAACTGGCAGAATTCTATGTAGCTGACGTCCAGGTCCTTGCTATAATAGCCTACCTACATGTATGGAGTGAAAGTTAGTGCAGCTTAACTGCCATGTAGGCCTACCAAAATGGACCCCTGTAGTGACAAACAGGAACTGCAGCAATTATTCCCCGACAGATTTCAAGGAATAGGGAACTCGAAGGCGACTAACACATTGTCACCGATCCTAATGTTCCACCTGTTGTCCATGCCACAAGGAGGTGTCCTCTTCCAATCAAGGAAGATATCAAGAAAGAGTTAGACGAAATGGTTAAACGGATGTCATTGCACCGGTTACTAAACCAACGACTGGGTGTCAAGCCTTGCGTATTACAGAAGACAACGGGCGGTGGCGTATTTGCTTGGACCCAAAAGGATATCAACAAGGCCATCAAAACGATCTCATCATTCACTTCCCCAACCTTGAAGATTATAACTAATAAGGCAGCTGGGAGTACAGTGTTCTCAGTTAGATGCACGTCATGGATATTGGTATAGACTCAACTAGACGCAAGACAAGAGTTAGCTACCTGACGATTCAACAGGCCTGGATTCGGAAGGATCGGTTCAAGCGACTTACAATTTGGACTTTGGTCAGTCAAGATGTGTTCAAAAAGGCGTATGGACCAAATATTGGAGAAATGCCCAGGCAATATTGTATCGCGATCGCTGATGATGTAGCTGTCTTTGGGGCAACAGAAAGAAGAACATGATCGAAACTTGCTTTCGCTTATGCAGTTGCTGTGAGTCAGGCTCGGTTCAACTTCGAGAAATGTGAGATCAAAGAAGACAAGCATCAGCTTCTTTGGCCTTGATATATGACAGGATGTGCAAGATAAACCCAAGAAAGAAGAGTGGAGAATCAAGGCTTGGGAAGCTACAATGTCTGCAAAAGAATTCTTTGGCATTGCAAGTATATGTTACCTTTTATTCCTCTACTGTCACAGCATACAGCACCACTCAGAGAATTGCTGAAACAAGACAGCACATTCAATTGACCCATAACACCAGAGTCTTTTGATAATATCAAGGAACTGATGTCGAGAGAGGTAAATTGAGATACTATGACGTCCAACAAACCTACCGTGATAGAAGTAGATGCATCATTGAAAGGAGCGGTGCAGCTCTCTCCAAGATGGAAAAGTTATTGCATTCGGGTCAAAAGCGCTCACTGAGACAGAACAGCAGTTAGCAAATATAGGAGGCATTACAAAAAATGATTTACAGTCTCAAACTGCATTACAAAACTGCTTTTAATTAAAAAAAACTGCTTTTACATTCTTTAAACGCCAATACATTCTAAAACTGCTGTACATTCAAAAAATGCATTTATATTCAAGAAACTGCGTTGACATTGTAAAACTGCATTACATAAAATGCATTAACATTCCAAAAATTGCAGTTATAAATTATAAACTGCATTTACAAAACTGCATTTTATTCTCTAAAACGGCATTTACAAAAACGGCATTCATATTTCTAGAAATGCATGACGTTTGCTAAAACTGACATTTAAAACTGCATTTTACATTCTAAAATGGCATTTACAAAACTGCACTTACATTCTACAACTGCATTTACAAAACTGCATTTAAATTCATAAAATGCATTTACAAACTGCATTTATATTCTAGAAACACTGCTACATTCTAGGACTGCATTACAATAAACGCATTGACATTCTAAAAATTGCATCTTCAAATTAAAATGCATTTACAATCTAAAAACGTACTTATAGTTCCAAAAGTGTATTACATTCTAAAAGTGCATTAACAAAACTGCATATACTTCTAAACTGGCATTTACATTCTAAAACGCTTACATTCTAAAACTGCAATTTAATTATTTTAAACTGCATTTTAAATTCTAAACAACGGACTTATATTCAAAACGCCACTAAAGCCAAAAGTGCATTTAATCTTTAAATGCATTTACATTATACAAAACGGCATTACAAAACTGCATTACATTCTAAAATGATTTACAAAACGGCATTTTAATTCTAAAACTTGCACTGGTTACAAAACTGCATTTAAATTATAAAACTGCATTTACAAATCTGATTATTCTAAAATGTATTACAAAACACATCTTACATTTTAAAACTGCTTCTTTCACCTCTGCATGGACATTCTAAAACTACCCCCCCCCCATTTAAAACACTGCATTTACAGTCTAAAACGGCATTTACAAAACGCATTTTTTTCATATAAAAACTGCATGACATCACTTAAACTGTATTTCCATTCCGGCACTTATAGTCCAAAAATGCATTTGACAAAATGTATTACATTATAAAATTGCATTTACATTGCTTCAAACTGCATTTAAAATCTTAAACGCATCTTACGTTCTTAAATCTATCAATTACTTCTAAAAATGCATTACAAAAACTGCATTTATATTCTAGAACGGCATTTACATTCTTTCTAAAAACTGCCATTTAAATTATTAAAACTGCATTAATTTCTAAAAACTGCACTTTATTATTCCATAAAACTGCATTGGAAAACAAAAAGAAAATGTCAACTCAGAAATGTGAGAAACAAGACTCACAAAGCACAGGCATGTACCACAAGCACAAACACATTACAGGCCAACACCAAGGCAAAAGACACAGAAAAGGACAAAACATCATCAAGCAAGCACCACATGACATGGAAACCAATTCAGGGTGACCTGAGCATGTATATCGCCACAATCAGGAAGCATTAGAAAAAAAGCATGATAAGCTAACCTTTAAGTTGTGATAAAATAGCGCGAATTGCAAGTCAGTGTTTAAAAAAGGCTATTGCCTAGCATTAGCGTTGTTTGTTTTCTAGCCAATTTGACAGTTTTGGCTCCTCATACGCTATAACATCAGCATAAAATTTGCTGCTGTTTAATTAAATTATGGTGTATTGACATCACACCTTTTGGGCTGACTTCAAAAAACTTTTGTTTTAGTAAATATATAAATGAACATTTGTTCATTTAAACGTCTTTCTAAAAGAAGAGGGATGTCATAATACAAATGAACTATATTATGATCCGCGCCAGTAGCACTTAGCACTTCATATTAGCCTCTAGTGAAACCGCTAATTAATATATCACTGCGCACGACCCAGCAGACAAGCATGAATAAATGTGTTAACTGTCATCTAAATTCTGTCATTGAACTTGATTATTGTGAATTGTCCATATGAACTATTACACATTATAAAAACGCCATTTAATTTTTTAAAAGCATTAATTCTAAAACGCAATCTTTAATCCATAAACTGACACTATAGCCAAAATTGCATTTACATTCTAAGCTGCATTTAAATTCTAAAACGGCATTACAAAACTGCATTAACATTTTAAACACCAATTACAAAGCTGCATTTATATTCTAAAAACGCATTACATTCTTAAACTGAATTTACATTCTACAACTCCATTTACAAACTGCATTTACATTCTAAAACTGCATTACAAAACTGCATTAACTCTAAAAACTGCACTTAATTCCAAAAACTCCACTTATAGCCCAAAAGTGGCTTTTACATTCTTAAACTGCATTATATTCAACACTGCATTTACATTCTAAAACTGCATTACATCTAAAAACGCATTTACAAAATTGCATTACATTCTAAAAAAAAAAAAAAAAACAAAACTGCATTTACAAAACCGCATTCATTCGAAACATGCATTACAAAAATGCATTTCAATTCAAAATTAATTTCACATTCTTCAACTACATTTACATTCTAAAACTGCACTATCATTCTTAAACTGCATTACAAACGGCTTATATTCTAGAACTACATTACATTCTAAAACGGCATTTAAAAAACTGCATTACAATTCTAAAACTGGCATTTTCATACTTAACTGCATTTACATCTAAAACTGTACTATAGTCCAAAAGGCATTAATTCTAAAACTGCATTTACATTCTAAAACTGCTTTACAAAATGTATTTACATTCAGATAAAAACTGCATTTACATTCTAAAAAAAACTGATTACAAACTGCACTTACATTCTAACAAACACTGCATTTCCATTCCCCCTAAAACTGCACTTTATATCCAAATCTGCATTTAAGTTCAAAAGTGCTTTTAATTCTTAGATGCATTTACATTTAAAACTCTTTATACTGCATTTACATTCTAAAATTGTATTACCAAAAAACTGCATTTACATTCCTCAAAACAGATTTACAAAACAGCATTTCATTCTAAAAACTTGCATTTACAAACTGCATTTAATTTTAAAAAACTGCTTTTACATTCTTAAACTGCATATACATTCTATAACTTGCATTTACATTCTTAAAATTGCATTTATATTCAAGAACTGAGTTTACATTCTTAAAACTGCATTTACAAAAACGGCATTGGCATTCTCCTAAAATAGCTTTACATTTTCTAAACCTTCATTACAAAAAGCATTTACATTTAAAAAATTGCATTTACAAAAATGCATTTACAGTCTAAAACTAAATTTACAAAACAAAAAAACCTAATAATAACAATTATGAATATTAATAAAAATACATTTAAATTTTAAATGATTATATTTAAAATGATTTATATTCTTAAACTACATTACATTCTAAAACTGGCACTTAAACATTCTAACAATGCATTTACAAAACTGCATTTATATTCTAAAAATGCATTTACAACACTGCATTTATATTCTAGAACTGCATTACATTCTAAAAATGCCATTTACAAAACTGCCATTTCATTCTAAAACTGCATATTCATACTTACTTTAAACTGCATTACAATCTAAAACTTTTTTATACTTATAGTCCAAAAGTGTATTAACATTCTAAAACTGCATTAACAAACTGCATTTACATTCTAAACATGAATTTTACAAAAACTGCATTTACATTCAAACTGCATTATCATAATTAAACTGCATTACAATCTAAAAACTGTACTTATAGTCCAAAAAAGTGTATTTACATTCTAAAAAAATGCATAACAAAACTGCATTTACATTCTAAACCTGCCATTTTACAAAAACTGCATTTACATCTAAAAAAACTGCATTTACATTCTAAAACTGCATTCATTATTAAAACTTGGCATTTAAATTCTAAAACTGGGCTTTTATATTCCAAAAACTGCACTAATAGCCCAAAAGGCATTTACATTCTTTAACTGCATTTACATTCTAAAACTGCATTTACAAAACTGCATTACATTCTACAATTGCATTTACAAACTGACATTTACATTCTATAAAACTGCACTTACAAAACGGGCAATTTACATTCTAAAACTGCATTTTGTACAAATCTGCATTCTGATTCTAATATTGTATTTACAAAAATACATTTCACATTGTAAAAACTGCTTTACACATCTGCATTACATTTATAAAACTACATTTAAAACACTGCATTTGACCTTTTCTAAAAACTGCATTGACAAAACTGCATTTTTCATTCTAAAACTGCATTTACATCCTTAAACTGTATTTACATTCTGCACTTATAGTCCAAAAAATGCATTTACAAAAACTATTTACATTATAAATTGGCCATTTACATTCTTAAACCTGCCCCTTTACAATCTTAAATGCATTTACGTTATCTAAATATGCATTTACATTTAAAAAAGATTTACAAAAACTTTTTTTTGCATTGATAATTATGAGGAACTGAGGCATTACATTCTAAAACTGCATTTTTAAAATTCTTAAAAACTGCATTTAATTTCTAAAACTGCACTTTCTTATATTCAAAAACTCCACTTATAGCCCAAAATTGCCATTTTTACATTCTTAAGCTGCATTTACTTCTAAAAAACGGCATTTACAAAACTGCCTTAAACATTCTAAAAACACCACTTACAAAACTGCATTACATTCTTAAAAAACTGCATTTACAAAACTGCACCTTAAAATTCTAAAACTTTATATTCCAAAAACTGCAGTTATAGCCCAAAGGCATTTTTTATATTCTTAAACGCATTTACATTCTATAATGCATTTACAAACTGCATTTACATTCTTTAAACTGTATTTACAAAACTGCATTTTAATTAAAAAAAAAACGCTTTACATTCTTGAACTGCCATATACATTCTAAAAACTTGCATTATTATTCAGGAACCGCGTTTAATATTCTAAAACTGCGTTTACAAAACTGCATTGACATTTAGAATTGCATGTACATTATAAACCTTCATTTACAAAACTGCATTGACATTCTAAATTGCAATTCGTCGCTGGGCGGGAAACAACCTTCATATGTGCATTGACCTTTAAAAGCAAAAACTCACATGTAGGTAAAAAAAAAGAGCGTGTTACTGACAAAACTAAGTTTGTAAACATTTTCGAGGAGACGAGACACACAAAAACTGAATCATTTGATGTAATGCCATGCCACAAGAAAAGGTTTTCCTTGCTACAGATATTTAGGTAATTATTTACTCCATATTCTGAAATTAAAGTGCCATATTATTTACTATCATATTGGCATGAAATTCAAGCTAGAAGCCGATGTGACCAAAATGCACATAGAGGTTTTGCACGGGCGCCCACTTTTTACATATGAGGTTGTTGCATTTGACCTCTGGAGTTACATTATGAGGTTTTTCACGCCCAGCGTCGATTACAAAACTGAATTTACATTCTAAAAACGCATTACCAAAACCGCATTTACATTCCTAAACTGATATTACAAAATGCTTTGAATTCTAAAATAATTTCAATTCTTTAACCTAAAGTTACATTCTAAAACTGGACTTACATTCTACAACTGCATTACCCAAACTGCATTATTTATTCTAGAACTGCTTACATCTAAAACTGCATTTAACATTCTA
>JAMKCH010082183.1:0-13179 GCA_023653785.1 Ophioderma brevispina | reverse complement strand
AATTTAACGGTTAAAATTCAATGTGAAAGAAGTTATGCTTTGGAAGAAGGGTGAAAGCCAATACAGCCAGACTACGCTGTGCCGAAAGAAGAGATGTCGTTTGCATTTCTTCACGTTTGAAGGTTTGTGCACTTCTCGTAAGGGCTTTTGATACCAAAATTGGAAAGCATTTTAACAAAGGTACCATTTAGCTCAGTTTGTTGATCTATGGAATAGGATATGAAGGGAGGGAGGTTCGAAATTTCAAGGTTAGTTTAAAAATGTCATTTATGTTGTATGAAGATAATGTCGTTCACATCCATATAAAGATATTCCCAGTGAAGGAATGAATAAGTATGTTTGGGTTTAGTTATATAATATAACATATATTATTATAATGTGTTGGTTTAGTTATAAAAAGGGAATCAACACAAAACGATGTGAATTCTTTATTCTCCACTTTTACATACTATTCACTCTCGTTTTTGGTAGGGACCATGGGACAATGTAGTTTTTTTGTTTTTAAATTTTACGCAATTCCACAATAACAACGATCTGCTTTGTACCAAGGTGTAATGTAATAGGAAGCTCAGCAAACAAATGGTGAGCTATTTCTCATCCCGTTAACCCCCCCATTTTTAGCATACGTCACGACGCAATTTATATCTAAATCAGAAAATATTTTGAAGACAATTTGATAATATAAGAGACAATCCTTTAGCCACCAGTTCATAAGAGCTGAATATACATCCAAGAACCATGAGGCAATGGGAAGATCCAAAGAACATGTTTTTTTCTGTCAGAAGAGTCAAAACAAGTATAATCTGCAATATTGGCAGTGGGTTTCAATTTGGAAATATTAGCAAAAGGTTTTAAATTGACTAATCCGTAGAAATCTTGAGTCATCTTTTTTCAACAATGACTCAAGCATCCTATTTACAGATCATGTGCAGAGGACATTAAAACAAACTTTGGTTGTTGTAGTTACAAAATGGATTTGTACCCAAACTGCACGGCTGCCTATTACCAAAATACTGCAAAATAGCCTAACATCGTGTTCAATGTGACCGCTCCTAAAAGGAACACTTGATGAGTCACGAACTTTCCATTGATTAAAAAGCACATATCATGTAACAAAAGTTGTATAATGTTATGGTTATTGAACTTGTGTTTTTAAGTTATGAGGAAAAAAACTGAATATATATGTTTTTTTTTACATTTGACACAGACAATAATCGAAAAAAGTTCTTCGACCGCTGCATTTACGAAGTCCCAATTCGTGCTTGAATTTGTGAAATGACTACAAATGTGGATTGCTTTTGATTTTTGTATTGGATTTGGTAAAATGATGCAGTGAATAAGGCTCCCCCCCTGCCCCCCCCCTTCCCCTAATTCAATGTTGATACAATTTGGCGAACTTAACAAGACATTGAACATTTCCCAACATTGAATGGGGGTGCGGGGCAGCATTTTACATGTATAGACAGAAAGTGTTCAAACATTTTTATCGAGTTGTCTGTGTCAAATGCAAAAAAAATCTTATAATATTGTGATTTTCACCATAACTTGAAAAGAAGTCCTGCAAGGGCTTAAAATTGCACATGGTAGAAATTATAACATGTGTTCTTCATCATGATAAAAGTGGTAGGTGAACGTCCTTGTAGTATTAGGGAGCGGGTTCATTTTAATACCAATTTAAGAAATGTTCTACTGATGCGCGCTTCATCCTATTTGCCTTCATTCATTCACATGAAACCACTTCTATATTCCATATTATTATTATATATATATATATATATATATAGATATCTCGAGAGATGAGAGAGAGAGAAGAGAGAGGAGAGAGGAGAGAGAGAGACAGACAGAGAGACAGAGACAGACAGACAGAGGAGGATTGTGTGCTAATCAAAAATCGCATCTCTCAGGAAAGGAACTGCTTCTATTTATTGTTCTGTCTATTACAGTCAAAGGTCTTAGTGTTAATAAGATCTTATGTATACTGTAATATCTTCTTGTGAAGAAATCATCGAAATCATTCACTATACTGTAAACTATGTGTGCACGTTTGTAACATTTTTGTAAAAGCATAAACGCGTTAAGAAAATAACAATGCAAAATATACCATATCCTGGTTAAAAGGTGGGTTTTTCTTGTACCCCTGCCTTCTCAAAATGTGGGTATTTTTCGTTTGTTGTTTGTTTAACGCGTTATTAGGCATTAGAAAAATTGTTGCGAAAAAATAAACACTGTTTGGTGAGTGCATGCCGCGAAATATGTTGACCACTGTTCACTTGCTAAAATATCAAATATTTTTAAATGTAAGGAAATTAGGTTCATAGAGATCCCCGCAATGGCTTTCTTGGTTGGGTGTTAAAAAAATACGGCGTGATAAACAATTATTTCACGTACGCCTAATATATGCCAAAGTTAACACACCATGTCTATAGTATTCTATTCCAATTATATTTCAATCGGTATGCAACGGTAATCATAAAGGAAAATGATGAGGAACAATGAAAATGATAGTCATGTGAACAAATCGCACGGTATGCTCGGTATTCAACTAAAAAAATCTTGTCCTTTTAATGTACAATATTCATTGAATACGTTGCCAGAGGCACACCAGTTTATGGGGTACGTGATTGAATACGTTCACAGAGGTAATATCCCTACATGTAATTCTATAATAAAATCAGATTGAAACAAACAAAAAGCCAGTCGTATCTCCTCTGGTTCAGCGGGGAAGACAGTGATTCGGGATACAGAGGTACCCAGTTCGAACCCCGGTGGTATTATTTTTTTTTCGGAAGCCTTCCTTTCTTGAAAACTCTAAACTTTCTGGCTTCCCCTAATTAAATCACCAGTTATGGATTAACGTGGAGTTTTACTTACACTTTATGTATGAAGATTTTTGGCTAAAATAAATTTCACTTGGAATTACATAAAGTAGTGTATCCAACTTACAAAGTCATTCAACTTTTGAAAAACTGCTATTTTGCCTTGAATGATCTGGCATTGCTGTTATATATATATCATATATATCTATAGATATATAGTATATATATATATACATCTATAGTATCTCTATATAATATATATATCTATATATTATAAATCTAATATATATAGATATAGATATATATTTATATATAAGAGATATATCCGATAGATATAGATGAACTTAGAGATAGATAGAGTTTATAAAACATAGTTTGTGGTTGTGTGTCTTGTGTGGTGTATTGTCTGTGTCTGAAATCCGCGAAAATTGAGTTTATATTTTGAAGAAAAAACAAATATTATATAATTTAACGGTAAAATCACATGTGAAAGAAGTTTCATTTGTGTGCTTTTTTGGAAGAAGAGGTGGAAGCAATACAGCAGACTACGCTGTGCCGAAAGAAGAATATTGGCGGTTTGCATTTCTTCACGTTTGATGGTTTGCACTTCGCGTAAGGGCCTTTTTTGATACCAAATATGGAAAGCATTTTACAACGTCTCTTTAGCTCAGTTTTGTAGATCTATGGACCTAGTATACTGAAGGAGGAGGTTCGAATCTTCACTGGTTAGTTTAACCACTGTCATTTATGTTGTATTGAAGATAATATCGTTCACATCCACATAAAGATGTTCCACAAGGTTAAGGACGAATAAGATGTTTGGTTTAGTTATATAATATACATTATTATTATAATGTGTTGCGTTTAGGTTATAAAATATGACATTCACACAACGATTTTGTGATGCTTATTCTCCAACTTTTACATTACTATTCAAACTTCTCGTTTTTTAGGACCATTGGACAATTTGTAGTTGTTCTTGTCATTTAAAGTTACGCGATTCCACAAAACAACGATCTGCTTTGTACCAGGGGTTATCGTAATAGGACCATCAGCAAACCAATCGTAGAGCTTATTTCTCCATCCCGTACCCCACCATTTTTAGCATAAGTCACGACGCAGCAATTTATATCTAAATCATAAAAATATTTTGAAGACAATTTGATTCATATAAGAGACAATCCTTTAGCCACAATTTCATAATAGCTGAAATACATCCAAGAACAATGAGCAATGTGAAGATCAAATAACATTTTGTTTTCTGTCGAAGAGTCAAACGTATAACTCTGCAATATTGGCCAGGGGTCAAATTTGGAAATTATTAGCAACAAGGTGTCATTGACTATCGTTAGAAAATCTGAGTCATCTTTTTTCAACAATTGAAATCAAGATCCGATTACAGATCAAGTGCAGAGTGAAATTAAAACAAAATTTGTTGTTAGTTACAAAATGGATTGTACCCACAACTCGCCGGCTAGGCCTATTCACCAAATACTGCAAAATAGCCTAACATTCGTGTTCAATGTTGACCGCTCCCTAACAAAAGGAAACACTTGATGATCACGACTTTACATTGTAAAAAGCCACATATCATGTACCAAAACGTATGTATAATGTTATGGTTATTGAACGTGTTGTTTTTAAGTATGAGGAAAACTGAATACTATATGTTTTTTTTACATTTGACACAGACATCATCGAAAAAAGTCTTCGAACGCTCTTGCATTTACGGAAGTCCCAATTCGTGCTGAATTGTGAATGACCTACAAATGTGATTGCTTTTTATTGAGGAGTAAAATGATGCAGGACTACAGGCTCCCCTTGCCCCCCCCCATTCCCCCGAATCAATGTTGTGATACAATTTGGCGAACACAACAAGACATTGACATTTCCCAACATTGAATGGGGGTTGCGGGGGGGGAGCATTTACATGTATAGACAGAAAAATGGTTCAACATTTTTTTCGAGGGATTGTCTGTGTCAAATGCAAAAAAAAATCATATAAATTTTGATTTCTTTCCCATAACTTGAAAAGTAAGTTACTGCAAGTGATTCAAATAAAATTGCACTGGCTAGTGAAATTATAAACATGGGTTTCTTCATTCATATAAAGTGTGTAGTGTTGAACGCCTTGAGTATTAGGGAGCGTTCATTTTAATACCAATTTAAATGAGAAATGTTCTACTGATGCGCGCTTCATCTATTTGCATCCATTGCAATTAACTGAAACCACTTCTCTCATTCTCATATTAGTAGTAATATATATAGATAGATAGATATATATATATAGAATAGAGAGAGAGGAGGAGGAGAGAGAGAGAGGGAGAGAGAGGACAGGACAGAGGACAGAGACAGACAGACAAGGAGGATGTGTGCTAATCAAATGAATCTCCTCCAGGAAAGGAACGGTTGCTATTTATGTGCTGTTCTACTACAGACCAAATGGTTCTAGTGTAATAAGATCTTAAGTATACTTGTATATTTCTGTGGCAGAAATCTCACTCTACTGTAAACTATGTGTTCACGTTTTGTTAACATTTTTTTTAAAAGTATAATTTTTTTTTTTTTAAAATTAACAAAATGCAAAATATACCCATATCATTGGTGAAAAAGGTGGGTATTTTCTTGTACCCTGCTTCTCAAAAGAGTGGGTATTTTTCCGTTGTTGTTTGTTTTTTAAAACGCGGTTAGGCGTTTAGAAATTGGTGCGAAAACATAAACACATGTTTTGTAGAGTGTTGCATGCCGAATTATGTATGACAATTTCAATGCTAAATATTCAAATATTTTGTTTACCTGTAGAAAGGAAAATTCTGTTCATAGAGATCCGCAATGGCTTTTCGTGGTGGTGTGTTAAAAAATACGGCGTGACTAAACAATTACTTTCACCTACGCCTAATTAATATGCCCAAAGTTTAACAAACCCATGTCTCGTATCATTCCACATAAGTCCAATCGGTTATGCCACTGTTATCATAAAGGAAAAATGATGGAAACAATGAAAATTGATAGTCATTTGTTAAACAAATCGCACGGTATGCACGGTATTCAACTAAAAAATCTTGATCCTTTCTAATCTACAGATTATTGATACCGGTGCCAGAGCACACGGTTCTATGGGGTACGTGATTTTGAAATTACCCTTCACAGAAGGGAATAATCCTACAGTATTTTATAATAAATCAGATGAAACAAACACACAAACATAGTATCTCCTCTGGTTTCAGGGGGGAAGACAGTGATTCGGGATAAAGAGGTACCAACCGTTCGACCCCGGTGGGTTAATTATTTTTTTTTCTGACGCCTTCCCTTTCTTGAAAAAATCTAAAACATTTCTGTTTCCCCTAAGTAAATCATCAGTTATGGAATGATGAACGTGAGTTGTACTTACACTGTATGTATTGAAAGATTTTGGCTAAAATAATTTCCAATTGGAATTAAAGAAAGTAGTGGATAACTTACTAAAGTCATTCAAATTTGAAACTGCCTTTTGCCTTCGAATGATCTGGAATTGATGTTATATATATAGATATATATATATATATTTTTCCCTTCTATATATATATTATAGTATATCTATATATAAATATATATTATATATTATATAATATATATATATATATATTATATAATCCTTATAGATATAGATGAAATTAGGACAGGATAGACGTTATAAAACCAGAGTTTGTGTGTGTGGGTTGTATTGTGTGTGTATGTCTGTTCTGAAATCCGCGAAAATTGAGTTTATATTTTGAGAAAAAACAAACATTAATAATTTACAACGGTAAAATCAATGTGAAAGAAGGTTATGCTTTTTGAAGAAGGGTGAATGAAAGCAATACAGCAGGACTTACGCTGTGCCGAAAGAGAAGATTGTAGTGTGGCATTTCTTCAAGTTTGATGGTTTGCACTTCTCGTAAGGGCTTTTTGATACCAAAATATGGAAAGCATTTTACAAAGGTCCATTTAGCTCAGTTTGTATATCTATGACTAGTATCTGAAGGAGGGAGGTTCGAATCTTCAATGGTTAGTTTAACAAAACTGGCATTTAGGTTGTATATGAGATAATGTCGTTCCACATCCACATTAAAGATATTCCACAGTTAAGGAATTGAATAAGTATGTTTTGGTTTAGTTATAAATCTACTAGATTTATAAGTGTTGGTTTAGTTATAAAAGTGACATCAAACAAACGATTGGTGTGATTTCTTATTCTCCACTTTACATACATCAACTCTCGTTTTGTTAGGACCATTGGACAATTTAGTTGTTCTTTGCTTTAAACTTTACGCAAATTCCACAATAACAACGATCTGATTTGTACCAAGGTGTTATGTAAGAGGACATCTCCAGCAAAACAATCGGTTATTATAGAGCTATTTCTCCATCCCCGTACCCCACCATTTTAGCATAAGTCACGACGCAATTTCATTCAAATCATAAAATATTTTGAAGACAATTTGATTATAATAAGGGACAATCTTAGCAACCCATTTCAAATAGCTGAATATACATCCAAGAACCATGAACAATGTGAAAAATCCAAGTAGAACATTTTTTTTTTTTTCGTTCCAAAGAGTTCAAAAGTATAACCCTGCAATATTGGCAGTGGGTCAATTTTGGAAATATTAGCAAAAGGTGTTTAAATAGACTAATCAGTAGTAATCTTGAGGTCATCTTTTTTCAAACCAATTTGAAATCAAGCATACTAGTACAGATGATGTGCAGAGTGAAATTACAACAAAAATTTTGTTTGTTAGTTACAAAATGGATTTGTACCCAAAACTAGCCCCGGCTAGGCCTATTCACCAAATACTGCAACAATAGCCCTAACATAAGTGTTCATGTGACGCTCCCTAAAAGGAACCAATGATGAGAACGACTTTGACATTGATAAAAAGAACTAATATGTAACCACACGTTATGTATATGTTATGGCTATTGAAAACTTGTTGTTTTTAAGTTATGAGAAAACACGAATTATATGTTTTTTTTTACATTGACACAGACATCATCGAAAAAAGTTCCCTTCGAACGCTGCATTTACTGAAGTCCCAATTCGTGCTGAATTGTGAATGACCCCTTAACAAATGTGAGTGCTTTGATTTGAGGATGTAAAATGATGCAGGAAAGGCTCCCATGCCCCCCCCCCTTCCCCCGAATCAATGTTGATACAATTTGCCGAACTCAACAAGACATTGACATTTCCCAACATTGAATGGGGGTGAGGGGAGCATTTTACTGTATAGACAGAAAAGTGTGCAAACATTTTTTTTTCGAGGGACTTGTCTGTGTCAAATGCAAAAAAAAATCATATAAATTTGGATTTTTCCCCATTATTAACTTGAAAAGTAAGTACTGCAAGTGCTTCCAACAATTGACCAAATGGTATGAAATTATAACATATGTTCTTCATTCATTATAAAGTGGAAGGTGAACGGTCCTTGTAGTGGATTGTTTAGGGAGCGGTCATTTTTAATACCAATTAAATGGAAACTGTTCGATGATGCGCGCTAAATCTATTTGCATTCATTCATTAACATGAAACCACTGCTTTCATTTCATATATTATTATATATAGATATATATATATCTATATATATATATGATATTATTAATCCTATAGATATAGATGACTTAGACCTGGATAGAAGTTATAAAAAACAGAGTTGTGTGTGTGTGTATGTGTTGTGGATTTCTGTGTCGAAATCTGCGAAAAATTGAGTTTATTTTTGAAGGTAAAAAAAACAAATATGATATAATTTAACGGTACAATTAATGTGGAAAGAAGTGTATGCTTTTGGAAGAAGGTGAAGGTGTGAAAGCATACAGCAGACTACGCTGTGCCGCAAGAAGAAGATTGTCGTTTGCATCATTTCTCACGTTTGAAGGTTTGCACTTCTCGTAAGGGCTTTTGATACAAAAAATATGGAGCGCATTTTAAACGTCCATTTAGCTCAGTTTGTAGATCTATGGAATAGTATACTTGAAGGAGGGAGGTTCGAATCTCCCGGGTTAGTTTAAACAACTGTCATTTAGTTGTATTGAAGAAATGATCGTTCAACATCCACATAAAAGATATTCCACAGTAAGGAAGGAATAAGTATGTTTGTGTGTGTTAATAATATAATATATTATTAAATGGGTTGGTTAGTCTATAAATAGTGTAGAATGACATCAAAACAAACGATGTGATTCTTATTCTCCATGTTAATAACTATTCAACTCTGTTTTTGTTAGGACCATTGGACAATGTAGTTGTTCTTGTCTTTAAACTTTACGAAATTCCCACAATAACACCGAATTGCTTTGTACCAAGGGGTTATGTAATAGGACATCTCAAGCAAAACCCATCGGTAGAGCTAATTCTCCATCCCGTACCCCCCATTTTTAGCATAAGTCACGACGCAATTTATATTCCAAATCATAAAATACTTTGAAGGGACAATTGATTAATATAAGAGACCAATCTTTAGCCACCATTTCAGAATAGCTGAAGATACATCCAAGAACCATGGGCAATGTGAAGATCCAAGAACATTTTTTTTTCTGTCAGAAGAGTCAAAAGTAAAACTCTGCAATATTGGCAGTGGGTAAAATTTGGATAAAATTAGCAAAAGGTGTGTAAATTGAACTAATCCGTAAAAAAATATTGCAGTCATCTTTTTTTGTTCAACAATTGAAATCAAGATCTATTTACAGTATCATGTGCAGGAGTGAACTTAAAACAAATTTGTGTGAGTTACAAAATGGATTACCAAAATGCCGGCCTCGGCCTATTCACCAAAAATTACTGCAAAAGAGCCTAACATACGTGTTCATTGTGACCGACTCCCTAAAGGAACACTTGATGCGTCCGACTTTACATTGATTAAAAAGCAAATATGTAATCAACGTATGTTATAATGTTATGGTTATTGAAATTGTTGTTTTTAAGTATGAGGAAAAACCTGAATCTATATGTTTTTTTTTGTACATTTGACACAGACAATCATCGAAAAAAAGTTCTTCGAACGCTGCATTTACCGAAGTACCCAATTCGTGCTTGTGAATGCTGTGAGGACCTACAAATGTGATTGCTTTTGACTTGAGGATGTAAAATGATTCAAACTAAGGCTCCCCTGCCCCCCCTTCCCCCGAATCCAATGTTGAGACAATTTGGCGAACTCAACAAGACATTGGCATTCCCAACACTGAATGGGGTGCGGGGGAGCATTTTACATGTATAAGAAGAAAAGTGTTCAAACATTTTTTTCGAGGATTGTCTGTGTCAAATGCCACAAAAAAAAATCATATAAAAATTTTGATTTTTCCACCAAAACTTGGAAAGTAGTACTGCAAGTGCTTCAATTTGCCAAATGGCTATGAAATTATAAACGTGTTTCTTCATTCATTATAAAGTAGGTAGGTGACCGTCCTTGTAGTATTAGGGAGCGGCATTTCAATTACCAATTAAAATGGAAATGTTCTACGGATGCGCGCTTCATCTATGTGCATTCATTCACATGGAAACCACGTATCTCATTCTCATATATTATTATATATATATAATATATATAGTATATATATTATATATAGTTAAAATTATATATGATAGAGAGGAGACGGACAGACAGCAGAGAACAGAGACAGCAGACAGAGGAGGATGTGTGCTAATCAAAATCGCAACTCTCAGGAAAGGAACTGCTGCTATTTATTGTGGCTGTCGTATACAGACTGCAAAATTGTATAGTGTAATAAGATCTTATGTATACTTGTAAATATCTTCTTGTAGAAGAAATCATCCTATACTGTAAACTATGTAATCACGGCGGGTTGTTTAACATTTTTTAAAAGCATATTAAACGCGTAAGAAAATAAAAATGCAACAAAATGACCCCTATACTGGTTAAAACGGTGGGGATTTTATTTGTACCACCGGCTTCTCAAAATAGTGGGTATTTTTCCGTTTGTTGTTTGTTTAAAACGTTAGGCATTTAGAAATGTTGCGAAAACATAAAACCAAATGTTGTGTAGAGTGCAGGGAAATATGTATGACAATTCATGCTAAAATATCAAATATTTTGTTACCTGTAAGAAGAACTGATGTTCATAGAGATCCCGAAATGGCTTTTCGCGGTTGTGTGGTAAAAAATACGGCGTGATAAAACAATTATTTCACGTATCGACTAAATTAATATGCTAAGTTTAACACACCATGTATATCGTATTCTATTCCAATCATATTTCATCGGTATGCCACGGTAGGTAATCATAAAGGAAAATGATGGAAACAATGAAAATGATGTCATGTGTTAACAAATCGCACGGTATGCACGGTATTCAACCAAACGAAAATGCTGGATCCTTTCTAATTCTTACAATATTTCATTGAATACCGTTTGCCAGAGCACACAGGTATATGGGGGGTACGTGATTGATAACCGTAACAGAGGGTAATCTTCCCTAATGTATTTCTATATAAAATCAGATTGAAACAAACACAAAAGCAGTAGTGTCTCCTCTGGTTCAGCGGGGAAGCAGTGAGTCGGGATACAGAGGTACCAGGTTCGAACCCCGGTGGTATTTTTTTTTTCTGAAGCCTTCACTTTCTTGAAAACTCTAACATTGCGGTCTTCCCCTAATTAACTCAGCAGTTATGGAATGAACGTGAGGTTGTTGAGTTTTACTTACACGTAGATTGAAGATTTTTGGCTAAAATAAATTTCACTTGCAATAAAGAAAGTAGGTATCAACTTACGGAAGGAATTCAACTTTGAAACTGCTATTTGCCTTTATGATCTGGAATATATATATATATATATTAAAAAAATTAAAAAAATTAAAAAAATTAATCTATATATATATATATTAATCTATAGATATAGATGAACCTAGACATGGATAGAGTTATAAAAAAGAGTTTTGGTGGTGGTGTATTGTGTGGTGTATTGTCTGTGATCTGAAATCTGCCGCGAAAATTGAGTTTATATTTTGAGAAAAAACAAATTTATATAATTTAACGGTAAAATTAATGTGAAGAAGTGTATGCTTTTTGGAAGGAAGGTGAAAGCAATACAGCAGACTACGATGTGCCGAAAGAAGAAGATTGACGTTTGCATTTCTTCACGTTTGCTGGTTTGCACTTCTCGTAGGGGGACCTTTTTTGATACAAATAATGGAGAGACATTTTAAAACGGTACTTTAGCCCAGTTTGTAGATCTATGGACTAGTATACTGAAGGAGGGAGGTTCGACTCTTCACTGGTTAGTTAAACAACTGTCATTTATGTTGTATTGAAGAAATGTCGTTCACATCACATAAAAGATTTTATTCCACATTAAGGAAGGAATAAGTTATGGTGTGTGTGCGTTTTATTTATAAATATACATATATTTATTTATCAATGGTTGGTTAGTTATAAATAGTGACATCAACACAAACGATGTGATTCTTTCTTCGCCACTTTTACATACTATTCAACTCTCGTTTTGTTTAGGACCATTGACAATTAGTTGTTCTTGTCTTAAAACTTTACGCAATGCACAAAAAAAAAAAAAAAAAAAAAATTAACAACGATGTGCTTTGTACCAAGGTGGTAGTCTTACTAGGACATCCCCAGAAAACCAATCGGTTAGACGCTATTCTCCATCCGTACCACACCCATTTTTAGCATAAGTCACGACGCAATTAATATCCAAATCATAAAATACTTTGAAGACAATTTGATTAATATAAAGAACAATCCTTTAGCCACCATTTAATAATAGCTGAATATTACATCCAAGAAAACCATGAAGCAATGTGAAGAATCCAAGAACATTTTTTTTCTGTCAGAAGAGTCAAAAGAATAACTCTGCAATATTGGCAGTGGGTCAAATATGGAAATATTAGCAAAAGGTTTTAAATTGACTAATCCGTAAAAAATATGAGTCATCTTTTGTCAACAATTGAAATCAAGCATCCTATTTACAGATCATTGTGCAGAGGGAAATTAAAACAAAAATTTTGTTTGGTTAGTTACAAAATGGATGTACCCAAAACTCGCCGGTAGGCCTATGTCACCAAAATACTGCCAAATAGCCTAACATACGTGTTCAATGTGACCGCTCCCAAAAGAAACTTGATGAGTCAGACTTTACATTGATAAAAAGCACAGATCATGTAACATAAACGTACTGTATAATGTTATGGTTATTATTTGAACTTGTTGTTTTACGTTATGAGGAATAACAACTGAATCTATATGTTTTTTTTTACATTTGACCAGACAATCATCGAAAAAAGTTTTCGAAACGCTGCATTGACCGAAGACCAATTCGTGCTTGAATGTGACTGACACAAATGTGATTGGTTTGTGATAGAGGATGTAAAAATGATGCAG
>JAMKCH010082181.1:0-12474 GCA_023653785.1 Ophioderma brevispina | reverse complement strand
TAATTTATTTCCAATGTCAAATCTGGTTGGTATTTTAAAAATAATTTAAAACAAAGGCGGAACTAAGTTGGGGGGCGTGGTGTAATAGAAATGACATGCGTCCAAAGCCGGAAAAATGTCATAAATGAATGTATGTCCTTTGAAAATTAAACCACAATTTCCAAATTTTATAATTAATGGCACCAAAAGAAATTAACTCTACAGATTCTATTAAACTTTGGTTGATCAATCAACACAATCTCAGGGGTATTCAGGTTAGTGAGATGAATTAAGAAGGCTTCAAAACGAATCTAATGTTGTATGTTCTTCAAGGTTTTAGGGCTTCTGTAGATGATCTGGCTTCGGTTTTCCAAATATATGTTCGCCCAGTATTAGAATATGCTTGCCCTGTAGTGGCACACTAGTCTTACTAATCACCAAGCCAATCAGATCGAGATATCAAAGAGTGTTGTCGGATTCATTTTGGGAGACCCGATTACGGTTCATATGATGAGGGTTTGGCAAAGTTAAATTTACTTTCCCTCAATGATAAGCGTGAACAGCTCCTCCGAGGATTTGGAAGAAACATTTTTTTAAGTCTGTAGGCATACGGTCTATGCTTCATCTACAAGGGTGCGACGACATTGGTAGACACCTTAGAGGTTCGCAACAGTTGGATCTGCCTAAATGCAGGACAACACGCTATAGGAAATAAACCATCCCAGCAGTTGTTGACCGTTAAAATGTTGATTTAAAGTATGGTGTTTGGCTTAGTGTTTGTGTGGTGTGGTTTGTGTGGTGTGTGCGTGTAGGTGTGTGTTGGGCGTGGGTTTGTGTTGTGAGAGAGGTATGTGTAGGTACAATGGAGTGTTTTGTATGTTTGTGCGGGATGTGTTGTGTTGTGGAGTGTAGTTGCATTGGTGTTTGCAGTGTGGGTGCGTGGGTGAGTGTACGGATCTAATTATTTTGATCAGTCTGTATTATTTTTCAAAAATTTTAATAATAGTTATGGTAATATATTTTAATATATATATTGTATTTTAAGTAAATCATAGGTTTTCAGCGTTTTCGCGCTTTGTAGTTTTGTTCAAACCCGAAATAATAATAATAATAATAATTACACGATGTGTACAATATGTCCCCGCTGAATATCACGATCACTAAGTGATGACGAAAAAAAAAATAGCACAGGTCCACTCTTAATTTGGGCCACCACGTAGCTCGAAAAAAAGTGTTACCTTTTGGTGAAATGAGTCAGAAATCTTAAAATTATCATGTAAAAAATCCATGAAAATTCACTAAATGTAGTAAAAATATGAGAATTTATTCAATGGCAACAATATTTTGAAAAAATCATGTGAACCACATTGTAAATTGGGGACCCAAACAAGGTCTAGAAAGGGGCAAAACACCATATTTTCACAGTTTCCAAGAATGTAAACAGGCGGGCAACCCAAAGACTGACAACGGTAACAACCAAAACTAAAAAGAATACTTTCAATGAAAAACATGGGTGTAATACCTTTGTGTGGTATACTTTGCCCCCACCAACCGTCATTGACTGTTATTGCATATCAATTAGCGCATTTGGCATATTTAATTTGCCCGAAATACGCCCAAAATCTATCAGGCGAGACTTCTCAGCCCACTTTCGTTCCACCAAGTGACTCTTATACGCCTTACAGAACTCCAGAAAACTTGTAAAAGCCTTGCGGGAAAATTCATAAATTATTGCAAAATAGATATTTTACTTAGCATTTTTACACCCAACATCTAATAAGGTCGAAAATCATCACCCGCGTCTTTCCACCAAGTTAATTCATCGTAGCCCTCATGGAACTCAGATAAATCGTACACAAAATGGGGAACGATGTTTGACAATTTGGTGTATGTGGACCTTTTTACTGACCTTTTTCCTTGACCTTTTCCCCCACCCCCTGACCAGACCCAGGGAGGACCCTGGGGGTATGAATTACATGGTTAGTAGGGGTTTCCCAACCTACAATATACCCAAGTTAGGCATCTAGTCATCCAGAAAAAAAGATATGACCAATGTTCCAGGGTTAACATTTTTTATCACGACATACATACATAAATAACATAAGGACATACATACGGACAACGGACGGAGCCCATTTATAGTCCCCTCCCCTCCCCTTCGTTCGGTGGGGACAAACATACTTCAAATTACCCCCCCCCATTACTGTTTATTTTGGTTTAATTCTAATTAACATATTGACGAATGTTGTTTGGCCCAATCCATTAAAGACACAGGGTGAAAATATAGTAAATACTCGGTGGGCAAAATGCAGATTTAATAAAAGGTTGTACAAAGTCTTATCTTGTATAAGCATTATGTGACAGCGATACGGATCAAAATTTGATTACAACCGCAATGAGAGGCATGAAGGGTGTTAGCAAAGATCTTACCCTACATCGGCAAATGTTCTAGCCAGGCTGCTATCAAAGATGGGCACAATTTTCATGAAAAAATTAAATCGCCGATTGCCAGTAGGCTGCCTGAACAAAAATGGGAATTTGGCCCGATTTACTCAATTAAGCAGCAGATTTTAACAAATCAGCAACTGTACCACAACATCCATTCTGCCTCTGCTGGATGTTTTGGCGATTAGCTGACCCCTTCCAAGTTTTACACGTGATTTTGTTTGTTTCGGACGCTGTGAGTACCTTACATCCAAAATCAAAACATGACCTCTAGCATAACTATCTAAAACATGTCTCATTGCTCGAGTGTGCTACTGCCGGGCCGACACTGCCCGGTTGCCCTGGCCGCCTAGATTAATTATTCAGTTGTGTAAAGACAAGCACTGTGCAGTGGTGCCAAAACAATTGTTTCTATTTTTAGCCGATCTGTTCTACAAATTTTATCGGCCGCGGTCATCGAATTTCAAAACCGGCTTTACATAATTGGTAAATAATCATCCATATTGTTTTAATTGTGCATTAAAATGATAAAAATACATCGGTTTTAATTATGTCTTCATCATTTGCCAAGTTTTACAACATTCTTTTGTTGCTGTTTTAGTAGAGGAAGACCACTTTTCACTTTCTCTGAGCTCAAGTAAACAGCTTCTCTAGAATCGTCTGGGCCGACCTTCACCATCAGGGTCTGTGTACACTAAATCCCCTCAGTCACATGAACTCGCCTCGAGTCTGACCTCAGTCCCTACCCTAGATGGCCCTGGTAGCTTTTGGTAGAATGGTACACGACACGTAGCTCACGTTCATTTTCGCACGCAATAGCCCATCGGTTATCAGTGCACACATAAACCATAGCATTCAGTAAGAAAGACTACAAGCGAGGCATCCAAAAAGGGAAAGAAAAAAAAAAAGAAAAAAAGAAGATGCCCGAAAAAACAAAACCTACCCAAACTGACCCCGTCACTAAATTCCAAAAAATAAACCTACGGCAAAAGCCCCATTACCTCCAGAACATTTGCCGAATTTTCGGCGGGAACGGACATAAAACGGCCGCACTAGTTTTTTGCAAATAAGAGCCGACATATTAAAAACGCCGCTCGATCGCACTAAGCCATCAATTCAATGAATTGATGGCTTAACAAAAAATGCAAAATCTTCCCATAGTATTCTATCATCTATGTGTAATTTTTTTGACATGAAATTAAATGACAAGTATGATTTTTTGAAATGGTCTTGTTTTCTCTCTCCCGATATTTTGAATTGAACCAAGGCAATACCATTAAGTGGAAGAACAAGGCCGGAGGCCAAGTTAAAAATAATGGTATCACCGGTTTGAGGATTGACACAGATAACTCTGACGACCTTCAAATTTTAGGTATCAAATGTAGCTAATCTACAAGATTCATACAATAATTTTGACAATACAACTGCTTTGACTTAGATAATCCTTGAGACTTAGCATAATCAAGAAGACGTGTGAAACTACATTTTTAAAAGACAAATTACAAATATTTTTCAAAAATTTCATGATGCACAATAATGGTTTTTACTGTTTTAACCTTGGATGACGCCAGATGGCCTTAATAACCTTAACATTTTGGCATCAATGTGAACAAAACTAAAGTTTAATTAACCCTAACACGGCCCACGCCGAGAGGCAATGAGGCCAAACAAAAAGTTTTCTGGTACGGTCGGAGGAAAATGTTTTTAGTTGCATTCTGGGCCTGTCAACAACTATTTTTTGTCGCGCAAATGACTCGCATTGCGCCTCATGGCATCGGGGCCGTCTTACCGGAAAATGACGCGATGTTTCTCGTTGCACTGGGCCGTCTTCCCGGAAAATGAGCGATGTTTTGTGTGCATTGGCCGTCTGCGGGGAAAATGACGCGATTTGTTTTTCTGTTGCCTTTGGGCCGGTATGACTGGAATAGGCGATGCTTTTCCACTGCATTTCGGAAGGTTTGCCCGCAGGAAGGCGCAATGCTCTTCATCAGGAGGTGACACTGTGTACAATACCATAGACAATTTCGATTTCGATGGACCGTGATAGCGCCACCATTTTCGATAAGCTATTTTTTAAATTAGCTAAAACGTATTCATGACGTAAACCGGGAGATGACGTAGCCGTAGAATAATAGCGCCACGCACGAATATGATTGTAGCGTAAGCGCCACTCACTACTGGCCAACTATAAGCTACAAATTTCATTGAAGATCAGGTGCAAGTACGCATATCCATTAGTTATTTAGTTATTTTTTACCCTGTTTTTTTGAATCGAAAGCGATGTTTCTCGTTGCATCGGGACGTCTTTCCGGTAAATGGCGCGATTGTTTTTCGTGCATCTGGGCCGTATTCGGAAGGAGCGATGTTTTTCGTTGCATCTGGGGCTCGTTGATTGACTTACGCACTATTCCTGTGCCGGGAAAAAAACGGCCGAGATGCAATGCACCGCAAAACTTTGCCTCTCGTTGGATCTGGGCCGTTTAAAATAAAAAGAAATGCCTTTCGTTGCATTAGGTCCGTCGGCCGGCCAAAAAGACCGGTCAGGGTTTGGGTTGCCTATACCGTTTTAACTAAGTATCCTAATTTTGACCCAATTTGAAACCCTCAGACCTTTTATCTCTCTGAGCAAATCAGGGGCAAAGAAAAACATTTGGAAGATGAAAGCTGATTAATGAGTTAGTGTTCAGATCTTTGGAGGGGCGCGACGGGCGCACCTAGTAGATCTTGGTTTGGATTGGATACCGTTAAGGCGGTCCGGTCTGAAGTGTAAAGGATGCGGCCCGATAGCGCGGTTGTGCTTTACTTTTCGTGTTTGCGAGCCCGAAAGTACCCGAAACAAAAACGTTCAATTTTCTCGCTAGGTTCTATAGGTTCAGACCAATTACGATAAATATTCAAAACAAACAAAGTACGGACCCTCTGATGCAAAAAACTCCCTAGAACCTTCGGTTTCGAGGATAACGGTAATCGCTCGCGCAGTACTAAAATGTCTTTCGCAGTCTGGACGACAGCCTACTACAACTTTCCGGACCGCCGTAGGAAAATGTAGCCAAATTGGGATTTCTATTAAGCACGATATATGTACATAGCGGATGTGTCCAAATATGGTGGAAAAATATGAGGAGTTGCTCGAGCTTACCCAATTGACCTAAAAATTAATTTCGGCAGAGATTTACTCAAAGAAGAAGTTCTCCTTTTTCCTTGCGAAATTAAGGAATATTTTAAGTTTTAAAAACCCTGTATAATGGTTTCCTCCACCTAACCACGCCATGGGTCATGTCAATCGTGTCCTCGAGTTGTCTTCCTGCACTTGTGAACAATGAGCAGATGTACACATTGATATAAAAGTCCTCTGTAGCGTTGCGGTTTAAGGCACTTACACACTTGCATTATTTTCCCCCCGTTGGTCCGGGGTTCGAAATAGGTCAAGAATTTTGATTTCATTGTTGTATTGTTTTGTTCTGTTTGACGGTTTGTTACCAGGGAAGAGGTGCTGTGGTTTTGATTTTTTTCTCCCCTTTTCCCCCTTTTTTTCTTTTTTTTTAACAACCTACACCGTTAAATTGAATCACGAAGTTGGGAGTAAGTAGGCCAAAATGAAAAATAATAATAATAAACAAGCATACAACGGAAACAAAAGGAAAAAATGTTAAAATCTATAAAATACAAAATAAAAACAATAAACAGAATTAACAATGACAATGAGTGAAAAAAAGAAACGCTATCTTAAATTACAAATAAAAAGAAAAAACAAAGAACAGCTACGATTTAAAAGAAAAACAATATTAACTTAAAATAATTAAAAATAATAAAATAATATAAGCCATTTAAATTACTAACAAACGTTAATGAACAAATAAATGTTAAAAAACTAATACAACAAATGCAACAATGAAATACACAATAAACCAAAAGTTACTAAATAATAAAAATGAACTAAAAAAAATAAAAATCTTTAAAATAATAAAAAATAAAGATATAAGTGATAAAACTAATAATAATTAAAACAAAAATTACAATGGACACAAAAGAAAATAAATTTAAATATAAATACAAAACAAAATAAAATTCAAAAGAATTAACAATGATCAATGAGTGAAAAATAGAAAAACGCTAAAACAACAATATAAAAAAGAAAAGCCGGAAACAAATAGAATTTAAAAGCAAAACAATATTAATTAAAATTAATTGAAAAATACATAAAATATATACAGCAGATTAAATAAAAACAAAAGAATTATTACGGTTCATGAAATGGATTGTATGTTTCCGGTTGACTGTTCGAAAAAAAAAACACGGAGGAGGTCACACTTTATTTATTCAGTATTTCAAGATTTTCATATATGTTACCGTCATGGATAACGATGGTGTCTAACCTAAAATTCATTAGATCAAACATTCGACTTTAAACAGTTGGATACACTTTTAAGATAACTGATTTCTTAAAAAAAAAAATCAATTTTTCAAGAGAATATTGTAAGCTCGATCGCAGGAGTATGATCAGGAGTCCTTGGTGGTCAGGGAAATCTAATATTTTCATATTAACCACTAAAGGAGTAAACCCTCCGCACAACGAATGCATATGATTTATGAAGAAGCTGAAAGTTAATTATGATCTGTATTTAAGAATTCCGAAAATATGACTTTTAATCCAAAATAATGAAAGTTTTGACAAAAAATGAAAATTCAGGGTGGGCGGCTACTGGAACTACATATCCCCATTCCATTGGCCCTAATAACCAAAAGTAATAACAAAAATACATGTAAAAAATTAATAACAAAATGCGCAAATAATTCCCAAAAATACCGTTTGATAAAGATGAAAAGCAAGAGAGTTTGTCAGGAAAGATGTGGCGTGTATATAAAAACCTAATTAATAAAATAGCAATAATAAAATAAAACAATGGAACGAGCATACAATACGAACAAACGTTAGTAAAGTCATTAAAGTTTACAAAGAAATAATAAAATATCGATATACGAAACAAAAATTAATTGAAACAATAAATAAGCATTTAAAATGAGCACAATATTAAAAATAAAAGTATTACACATTAATTGAACGAAATAAAAACCCGAATATTAAAATGAAAAAAAACGACAAAACATAAAACCAAAAAGAAACCTACGAAGAAAGAAAAAAATGTTTAAACAATTATAATTAAATAAAAAAAATAGAAATGTGACAAAGGGACCCAAAATAAAATAAGATTTAACAAATTAATAAAAAAATGAAAATGATCAAAAACCAAATTCTTACACTCAAGTTATAAAAAATAATTAAAATTTTTTTTCAAGTATTGTTTTCAATTTGGTGATTTGAAAATGAGAACCTGATTGGATGGGTTGTGTTTGTTTGGAAGGGGGGATTGGCAAAAAACCCGTATAATGTGGAACCCTGGCTGTGGTGGAAAAGAGAACCCCCGGGGGGGTAGTTGGAAAGGAAATGGACCTGGGACGTTGAGAAGGAAATCTGGTAGAGGTTTCATGGTAGGGCAAATGAGGTATATTGCCATTTATATTCCTTCAAGCGCTTCTGCCCAATATCATTATACGATGTAATACCAAAAAAGGACCATGGGTAGGTGGGATGGGTGGTAGTTGGGCATGTCAATATAGAATAAAAAAAAAAAGGATAAGGTGTGGCGGTAATGTAGGAAGAAGTGCCTGGTTTAGTTGGAAGGAGGAACCTGGGTTGGGAAAGGCCACTCTTTGTAGATGAGAAGGGGGTCTGTGTAGTTGGGAAGGACGCTCTGTGGGAGCTGTGCGGGCGCCCAGACAGTTGTGGAAGGGGTCTTGGATAGTGTTGAAATGAAGGAAGGACCTTGGGACTTTGGGCAGCTAGTAAAAGGGCCCGCCCCTGTATAGTTGCAAAGGGGCCCTGTGGTCGGTATAGTCAGACCGGGACCTAAGGTGGTGACAAAGATTAATAATGCTACAGGTGACGTTCTGATAATGTTCAGCAAACAATAAACTGTTCATTACTAATTCTTGTCTTTCATATATATATATATATATATCTTTATATTATTCAAACACTTTGTACTAAGCAAGTTGACAATAAAACTTCACGAATTTAAACTCTGAATATTGTGTCGTACCAGTTCCTTTCTTACATTTTTTTAGTATTTCCCCAAACCACAAGGAGAAAAACCCAAACAAGATCACTCCTTGGGGCGCCCCTTCCTTTTGTAAAGGAATTTTTTCTTCCTAGAGCGGCTCACCTTGTATAGCTTCAATAAGAATGTAATTTCTGATGTTAGTATGTGCAGGACAATACATTGGCCAATAGGACATTTCTTGAGCCCTCTTCTTGCTGTATCATATCTTAATTACAAATAAGAAAGATGACAAGTGTAAGCTATAATATACATGACCTTATTGCAGATGTCTTTAAGCACACCACAACTACTGGTTTTTGAAACAAGTTGAGAAACTACCACATAATTCAATGAAAAAAATAAATTAAGGAAAATGGCTTTTTACCTAAATCAAATTATTTCTCCATAGAAAATTTTAAATAATTCTCCGTAGAAATTTTATGTTGTGTTTTGAGTTTTACTAGCTCAGAAATGAAAATTCAAAATGGCAAAAAGTTTCTTGCAACAACTGACCAGCATTTGTAATATAATTTGATATGGCAAAACAGTATGCATCACAAGTTTCCAGGGCCGTACGCAGGATTATTTTGGGGGGTGCGGGGGGGGGGGGCTGCAAAAGGGCCTCCACTTTTTTTTGAAAAGTGGACCTTTGTGGTAAAAGTGGACCTAACCCCCTGAAATTGTCTGTTTTTGGGCTTTTTTTTCACATTTTATCCAAAAGTGGGCGTCTTGTCAAAAACCATTCTAAATTTTTGGACCTTTTTATAAAAAATCAGCAAAAGTGGCCCGTTGCCCCTTTGTGAAAGTTGGGGGGTGCGACTGCACCCCCCCCCCCCCCCCACCGCACCCCCCCTGTGTACGGGCTGACAAGTTCATAGAATAACATATCTTGTTGCTAGATGAAGACTGCTCTCATTTCTGTCCTCATCCCTTGCTTCCATATTACCAATCAACCCACCCAACACTACAGTTAGGTATATTAATACAGCAGGAATGCCACTAGATGCATAGGAGAGAACATCCAGTGATGTGAAGTCTGGTTTAAGACATCATCTTTCTCATATTCTGCAGGCCAAGGCAACAGTGTAGAAACCTCGCATTGTCAACGAGGGCAGCAAACTTGGCACTCATCTCTTTGTTCACCTAGAAACAAATCTGGAGGAAAATGATGGCAAATTTGATTAACTAGGCAGATGTAAATGTAAGGGACAGATATTCCCAATTTAAAACGGTAAAATACAGTATCTTAAAGGGGTATTTCGTGATCCATAACCTAGTCCCCCGATTAGCCTAAAAAAAGTTTAGTATTTTACAACCATCCAAACCATTCCCCCCGCTTAAGTAATGCATGTGAAGCCTAATTGTTTTTGCAAATTAATCATATCTGATAAGAAATTCCCAAAAATTTTTTTATTTTTCCTGTCGTAAACAGCACAAATTACAGTACTGATCAATTGTTTGCTCATGAAGTGTTGGGGGTGGGGCACCGCAAACCAAAAAAAAACCCAAAAAACAAAAAAAAAAAAAAACAACAAAAAAAAAAGCGCCCGGCGAGATTACTGAAATTTTGTGAATAAGCTTTTCCTCAAGAATATCTATCTAGTGCGCTGCCAAAATCAACAGGAATTATTAGGGGTATCCAGAGTGACATATTTTAGGTAACCCTAATCAAGATACACTACAAGGTGTGAGAAGTGTTTTCGGCCAATTCGAGGGTGGCGGATTCCAATATGCACCATACAAAATTGCCAAGTTGGTTGAAAGTGGAGGTAATGGGGAATTACCCGATTATTCGACTAATTTTTTATTTACACATAAAGCGAATCAAACCATGCGCAGTACCTACTTTGACTAAGGGTGTGTGCGCAGGGTTTCGTTCATTTGAGGAGCTATTTCAATCGACAACATACAAAATCACCAAGTTGGTGGAAAGTGGATTTTAATGGGGAATTACCCGATTTTCCTTATTTTTTTAAAAAATACGGAATCAAACCAGCGCAGGATACACTAATTTGACTAAAGGGTTTACGAAGTGTTTAGGTCAATTGAGGTGCTGATTTCAAATTCAGAACACCATAAACTACCATAATTGGTGGAAAGTGGATTTTTTAAAAGGGGATACCCGATTTCCGTATTTTTTTAAATATATAATTTATTAACCTTCGTTACATGAGCCATTTTTGTAACAAACTCCAGAAGGGGGTGGGGTGGATCTCCACCCACCCCCCCCCCCCAGTGATTTGTTACTGAAATCCGATCCTATAAATTTGGTACCAAAGCATAGCTTAGAGTTTCTCTTTCCATTGGTATCAAAAAAAGTACCAACATCCCAAAATGACGTCACTATGACGTATAAGTTGCGAAAGTTGAAAAACTGGATATAGGTGGAAAAGTGATATATTGCAAGTACGGACACAATTATTATAGCACTAAAAATGGTCTGGGATATTATAAAAACTAATCCCATCAAGTAGAGCCAAAAACAGAGTGGTACAAATCGATATTCCTAACCTTTTTGTTGAACATGCGAACTTTATGACGTCATTCTGACGTATTTCTAACATGTTATTATATATATATTATTTCAGAAGAACTTATAGGAGCGCATTTCCCATGGACCAATGCGCTGTACAACTCATAAAAACATACCTTAGTAAACTAACTAGCAAATTACAAAATAATATAATATCAAGTTTAAAACACTAAAAACGCCAAAAAAGGTCTTATATTCAATACAAATAACGAGTAAAAAAAGACTCAAGCTTAAAAATATTTCTACCCACTATCCAATAAATATAATTCATTGATAATAAAACATTAATTATACAATATAAAACATCATGATTACAATGCATTTCAAAAAACCCCAATTATATTGGGAAAAGGTAGGTCTTAAATACGCATTTGGGGGAAAGATTGCACATAGGGCCTCACGTAAATTGGCTGGCAAGAACATTCCACAATTTGGTTCCAGAAACGAAAAGCATTTATCCCGTATGATCTTTTGTTTTGGGGATATCTACGGCGGGTGAAATCATTCATGGACCTAAGTCCACTACGATTGCAATTAATCTATGAAGCAAATTACTCAGGTCGATTGGCAATGAGCCTTGGAGACAATTGTACACATGCACTAAGATCTTAAAATGTTGGTACTCGTTGCGGCATCAATGGAAAGAGGAGACCGTAGCGATCAATTAGTACCACAATCAAGTGCTATGATATTCTGTGTCGTATAGGCATGTTGGTAGCTCTCACACCCCCCCCCAATCACTTTGGAACGCACCCTGTAACTTACATATACCCGGTGGATGTTTGGTTTTTAGATGAAAGGAGCGGAAAATATCAATTGCAATTATATAATTAATTTGGCACTTAATATACTCACCAAAATTGTGAAGTACTTCTATTTTATAATGTCACCTTACGAATGATCCAACTAACTAGTGCATTTTTTGTGCTCAAAAAGGCCTTGAGACACCCCTAATAGCAACATTAAAACTTCGATGCACATGCCTAGCAGCGGTCCCCTGCTAGCATCGATACGCCCACCCATGACGTCACTGACCTTTACTCTTTTTTATTCCCCAAGGCTCCACTGCGGGAAGGGGCATGGATGAGGGTTCTAGTTGGATCATTGTAATAATACATGTATAAATAGAATAACGTCAAAATTTTGGTGGTATATTCTATTCATCCATTATATACATTACAACAGGATCCAACTAGTGCATGACGGCCACACTGGTCACAAGTGGAGAAGTGGAGCCGGTAGTCTCAGTTGTAGCAGGGTTTCTCGCCATGTGAGGCTTTAATGGAAGATGAAATAATTTTGCCCCAATATACTGCCATATACATAGCACATCTGTATCAAAGCACGAAAGTTATATAAAACCGGCACTCCTCACTTTATGAGCTGTGATAAGGATGCATGGCGAAGCCTCCTCTT